>VNJQ01001994.1:0-36223 GCA_008042515.1 Drosophila truncata
CGACCCTATAAAGTATATATATTCTTGGTCAGGATCACCTCCTGAGTTGATATAAGCATGTCCGTCTGTCCTTTGCACACACCCTTCTTTCCTTTGCACGCAGTATATAAGTCGGAACGGCCGGGATCGGCCGACTATATCCTATAGCTGCCATATAACTGATTGATCGGAAATGGTATAACTTCGGTGTTTTTAGAGTTAGAGAATTCAGATTTTGTACGAATGCTATTGTTGGCAACATAATACGACATACCAAATTTCATAAGGATCGGCCGACTATATCCTATAGCTGCCATATAACTGATTGATCGGAAATGGTATAACTTCGGTGTTTTTAGAGTTAGAGAATTCAGATTTTGTACGAATGCTATTGTTGGCAACATAATACGACATACCAAATTTCATAAGGATCGGCCGACTATATCCTATAGCTGCCATATAACTGATTGATCGGAAATGCTATAAATTCGGCGATTTTAAAGTTATAGATTTCAAATTAAGTAAGAATGCTATTTTTGGCAAAATACTACGACTAACCAAATTTTATCAGGATCGGCTGACTATAAGATATAGCTGTAGATATAATAATATAACTGAAAAATCGATAATTGCCCATCTTTTGTGTTTTTGAAGATAGAAAAGAAAAACTTCCTACATATTATATATTTGGTCAGTTGATCCGACCTACCAAATTTCATAACGATCGGCCGACTATATCTTATAGCTGCCATATAACTGATTGATCGGAAATGGTATAACTTCGGTGTTTTTAGAGTTAGAGAATTCAGATTTTGTACGAATGCTATATTTGGTCAGTTGATCCGACCTACCAAATTTCATAACGATCGGCCGACTATATCTTATAGCTGCCATATAACTGAACGATCGGAAATTACCCGGCCATTTCAGCCTTCTCGTTAAGTAACTAAAATTAGATTGCATATGATTCAATTTGGAAAATATAATTTACAGAATATTCTGCAAGGGTATATAAACTACGGCTCCGCCCGAAGTTAGCTTTCCTTTCTTGTTTTATGTCTAAGGTTTCTATTTAAATGCTTAAATTTTTGTATTTACTTGGAAACCCCATGAGTTCGACCCATAATTCTTTGAAATTCTTTATTTGACATTATAATAATATTTATAAAAGCTTTTCCCTGCTGATCGCTTTGCTCTTTTCGAGCAAGGGTAGCTAAGCTATGGTTCTTTTAGGAAGTTCCATCAGCTGTTTAACTTTCAGAAGCTTTCCGTTTGAATTTACCGCCAACCGGCAATTCCTGTGCTTTGGTGTTGACATTTGAGCTTTCCCCCCTAAAAACTAGCTTGTGGAAATGAAGGATAATGGTTCAAAATTGGTCCTTAAGCTGTACAAGATAATCCTAAAATTTTATTTAACTTTGAATTCCTTTTGGGAAAAATATATTTTAAATTTAATTTGTTTAATTGTTTCTTTTATTTTGAAATGATTTTTTTGGAAATACTTTTCGCTTTCTCCTATCGAGAATCCTGACAGCACTGCTTACGCTCTCTCTCTTGTGGCGGCATGCGCCGCTCTCGTGAAGCTGCTCCTGCGAGTGTTCCTGTTAGCTTTTTAATCATGTGCCACGCTCTGCTTTGCTCCTGTGCCGCAGCTTCCTTGGCCCCTCATCATCATCATCAACGTACGCATCGCATGGCATTCGCATTTGCGAGAGGAGACGACGCAGTAAAAGCAGCAGTAGCAGCAGCAGCAGCAGCAGAAGCCGCAGCAGGCAGCAGCGGCGCAGCAGAGAAGCCGCAGCAGTCGCAAAATCGCAAGCAGCAGCCACAGTCGCAGTCGCAGTCGCAAGCAGAGCAGCAAGCAGTTGCAAGGGAGCCGCCTCCGTCGAGTTGAGTTCTACTTCGTTTTCTTCGCTTTTTCCTCCTATTTTCTTCGCTCTTTTTCCACCCGTTTTACGCATTAGGAACGTGTCCTGATTTAGCAGTAGTAAAAATAATATGAATGTAAAAAAAAGAAAAGAAAACAAAAACAACAAAATGCAGCAGCAGCAGCAGCAGCAGCAGCAGCGGCAGCTGAAGAAGAGGAGGCAGTGAGTGGTACAATGGTAAATTTGCGACGCGTGTGCCAAATTCCTTTTCAGCTATTCGCGATTTCTGCTCTCCCTCCCTCTTTCACGGTTTTTTTTTATGTTGATTTATCAAAAAATATTTTCTAAGCTGCTGCTGTTGTTGCTAGCACTTTTTTTTATCAGTGTGTGATATCATTTTTTTTTACAAAAAGTGCGGGAAGTGCAAAATTACAAAAAAAAAAAACAAGAAAAAGTGCTAAAAATTCACAATAGTCTGTAATTAACGGTTGTTTTCCCTTTTGGGTCGCAACAGGCCCCCCCCCCCCCTAATGTCCCATCTCTTTCTCGCTCCCTACTCCTGCTTCACCTGCATATCTCCCAACCTCTTCCACGCTTGTCCTTCCATCCCATTCCACCTCATTCTCCTCTTCTCGCTCCTTGACTACGTCACACATATTCTAAATGGGTGTGTAGGCCGAGTTTAGTGTTGTTTTCCTTTTTTTTTTTCATTCGCTTGTAGGCGAGTGTATGTGCTAAAGTGTGTGTGTGTGTGTGTGGAAGGCAATAAAATGTCATAATGGTTGTTGTAGGTTCTCAAAACCCCCTCTTCCGCCCAATAACCACAAAAAGCACTCTCAATTAAACCAAAAGCCAGTGCAATATAGCATAAAACATCAAAATATTACACACACACACTCACACCATAAAGAACAAGAGCCTAAAAACAAATAAAAGATTAAATAAAAAGGATAGGAAAATAGGCGAGAAAGGGACGACTCCAAAAACGGAAGCCAAAGAGATGGAAAAGGAGAGACTTCCGCTGATAAAGTGACCCAAATATGGCAAGGAAACCACACATGTTTAAGAAAATCCAACCAATAAATAGAAAAGAAAAAGCCAAAGGCACTCTGATACAGAAAATGAGAAAAGATATTTGAAAAACATTAAAAGAAAGAGCCAGAAAATACAAATGTAGTTCCCTCACAATAAGTTTAAATAAAAAGTTAGCAGACCATTAAATAATAAATAAAATCAAAAGAAAATATCAAAAAATACCAGAGAGAAAATTCAGAAATTCAGAAAATCCGCAGGCCATTAAATAATAAATAAAATCGAAAGAAAATATCGAAAATACCAGCAAGAAAATTCAGAAAGTATAAATTATTTCATAGATTTAACAATTTCAAGACACAAACTTGACCAACGTAAAAATAACAAATTAATTTCCATCGCTGAGAGAAATAAAAGCAAAGCAAACATTAAAAATTATTAATTTAATTAAAACTGAAACATTTAGCTCATTATTAGTCCATAAAAATGGAATGAATACAGTTTAATAGAAACCCAAAATAAATCAATTAAAATTAATTGAAAAACAAAAGAAAACAACATCGCAGAACATAAAAATAATGATTAGCAGGGTGTTTTTTTTTTTGGGGATAGCAATAAAAATGGCAAAATGAAACCAATGTCATTTTGTTGTAGGGTCATGTCTTTTTATTTCATTTTGTTTTTTCTTTTTAAGGAGGGGTGTGTGTGCGGCTTCAAGTGCCCCGCCTCGTGGCAGGCAGCCCCCTTTAAGCCCCATTCTTATCGCTGAAGAGTCACGTTTTTGACCCATTTTCACATGCTGGGCCTAAGCCCCGTTCAGATGGCATAAAAGCTGCTGCTCTTCTTCGCCCATCAAGCCATTAACCCATGCAGCCAGCCACTTAACCCTCGAGTGGCTCTCGCTGATGTAATGCCATTCGATTTGATTTGCCATGGTTAACCAGATTTGCTTGCCATAGCCACAGTCATTCGGCATTTTGCGGTTTCTAGCGCCTATATAAAGGACTACACTGCACGAAAATGCTACGTGATTTAAGATTATTTTTGCTATAAAGATTTAGTTGAGAAAATATAAAATAAATAATGGAATTTACATTATATTACATTTTCACTGCATCCACACGATAAACACCTCAAGCATATATTATATTTTTTTTTAAATAAATAAATTATAAATAAAACTGTTCCCTAATAATATTTATATATTCAAAAAATTTCCCTTTCCCCCATTTGTACATATAAAATTAAAAACATTTGGCTTGCATCGCATTTTTTTCAGTGGAGTTCCTACAAATTTCCAATCTTTCGTACCCTGCACTTGGCCCATTCATTTCTCTCAGTGCACATATGTTAATGTCCGTGTGTATGTGGATCAGAGTGTAGGATTGGCTGATTACTTGCCACATGGGTGACGAGATAAGTCAGTAAGTTGATGGCCTCAATTTGCGTACGACTCTAATTTGTTTGCTTTTCGGCTCCCATTAGTTAACCCATTGGTGCCCCAGCGGGTGACCGACCAGCGCCGCCGTGTTGCTCAGCGAATCCCCAGTCGCCCAGTCGCCCAGTCGCCGGCCGCAATGAGCCACTGACACGCCCCCGGGGCTTCTCTATCCGGCCATCCCCAGTCGGAGGACCTAACCCTACTTGTCTTATCGCACGTGCCCGCCTTGGACATGGAGTAGAAAACTCAACTCGAGCAACTAGAGAACTGGAAAGCCATAAAACTGGAAAGCCGAAAAACCAAGCAAACCGACTGAGGCCCCCCCACACAAACGCACAGACACACACAGGCGCAAGCAAAAGGACTCGTCTATCGGTGAGTATTCCAATTAGAGAAAGGGTTGAGTACAAAGTTTTAACTTGAAAGCCTGATAACTAGGAGCAGAAGATTACTAATAGTACGATTCCTGTTTCTATATGTTATATTTTAGGAATATTCTATTTATATTATATTTCATATTCGTGGCTAGATTCTTAACAAAATTTAAAGGTCCCTAAAAATTACCAATAAAAGGAGGTTTTGTCTTTTTTTTCTCTTTATAAAAGGTATTAAAACAACTTTAGATTTCCAAAAAAAAATAAACGTTGCCAGAAATATTTAAGATTTTGAAATCTTTGAAGTTTAGAAATTGATCTATGAAAAGTATGCTACAAAAGCTGTCACAGATTTAGAAATCTCGAAAGTAATTGCTTACTTTTAGATTAAATTTAAATTTTAAACCCTTAAGGAACCTCCAATAGATATAAAGTTTATCTACTGAACCCCTATACTATTTTTTCTGTCAGTTTGAAACCAACAAATGATATAGTTTTCGTGTTAGAATCAATATTGCTAAGATTAAGTAAAAATGCAATATAATTATTGTTTTAATTTGTTCGATTTCAGATAGCCCATTGGCTGGGCTTTACTCCAAACTGGCCCATCAATTTTGGTTCTCCTACCCGCCACCGGGCGCTGGCGGCGGTTCCTCAAGTGAGTCTTTCGGTTTCCGCATGTGGGGCATCACTTTGGTTTTGGACCCTCTACTCCACTCGTTATCCTTATAGTCCCCTCAAACCCAAACCCAAACCCAAACCCTAACCAAAACCTAAACCGAACCCAGAGCAAAAGAAACCGATCCCACTTCGTTTGTGTTGTTCGTCCCTCGATGTCTATGTAATCTGATTGATCGATATAACCGAAAGTGATCATGATATAGCCCATGTTTAGTCTATATATAGGCAGTGCGATTATCGTTTATTCCTTGGTTTTACTTTTTCGTATAACTAGGCCATCCTGTGAGTCCTCTCTCTGTATATCTATCTGTATTTTATATATATATGTATATTATCCTTATATATGCATATGTCTGTATGTGGTACGTTTGTTAATAAGTGACTCCTCTCTTCGTATATATAAACCTAGTTGTGTACGCCACATCATATATCTCTCTATATATATATGTATAATGTTGCATATATTACGTAACCGATAATTTCCATTCCCTTTTGTTGTTGATCTTAGCTAGGTAAATAGATAAATATTGCCACCATATAACGTATATATAGCGTATCTCAGTTGACTGTAGTCAAGGCCAAGTAAACTGGAACCAGAGCCATGAATCGAAGAGAGAGGTAATCGGGAAAAGTGAATATAGGTTATAGAATTATCATCCCCTGGTTTCCCTTAGTTTTCTATGATTTTCCTATACGATTTCATAAGTAATGCAATCACTAAAAGAATGGGGTTTGGTCAACAACTAAACAAGGAATATGATGTATCATTAAAGAATATCTAAGATAATAAATTGATCGGCCGGATATGGGTATTGTTTAGACTTGGTTGTTGGCTAGTTCCCAAATGATAAGGCTAAGATTTAGTTGAAATTCAAGTACTAATAATTAAAGATTTGTGTTTTGTCCTTCTTTTCTTTGCTCTTCTTTGATTGTATTGTCTTCTATTTTTGACACACAACAAAAAAAAAAAAAAACTGTAGCCAGTTCATATAGTAAACGCATAAGGAATAAAGCATAACAAACACTAAATACAAAAAGAAAAAATTAAAGGAAAAAGAAAACAAAAATTATATATCTATCAGAATCAAATCAAATACTAAAATTAAAAAAAAAAAGAACTATACAGAGATTGAGAGAATCTTCGTGTGATAGGCGATCGCTCCCTCTCTCTCTCTCTCTCACTCTTCAGCATCTATCTATCCCGCTCTCTATCTCTCTGCCTATCTCTGTCTATCTATATGTATCTATCTTTTTCTGAAAAGACACACACAGACACTCCGCACTCACCTAACGGTTTTAAAGGATTCCATTCCAATCGCTCCGGTTTCGCGTCGCGATCGTGATCTAAAAAAAAATAAACTAAATGCAATTAAAATCGTTAACAAGAAATAATATCAAAATCGACACAAAAACAATTACAATAACAACAACAACAACAACAACAAGAACATCAACTACAACAACATCATCACAACAAGTACAACAACATCTGATACACTTTGAGGTAAGGAAGTATTTCTTTCTCACTATCTCACACACTCCGCCTCTCTCTGTCTCTGTCTCTCTCTCTCTCTCTATCTCTATCGCCCTGTCTCTCTATCTCTCTCGCTCTCTGTCTTTCTCCATCTGGTCTCGTAGTGTTGGCTAAATGGAATTTCCACCATTAACCCATACAAAAAAATAAATAAAACATGCCCTTTTAAAACCCTTTTTAGACCCAAAAAAAAAACCCAAGAAACCCTTTGCATACATAGTTGAAAGTGATTCTGTTATTTCTCCGTTCCGTTCGTTGGTCGTTCCGTTGCAAGTAGTTCGTTTCGTTCTATGTTTCTTGTTTCCCCTTAGTTGTCTTTCTTTTGGTTAGATTTTTTGTTGTCACATTTTTTGTAGCGCTTTGAGTTGTTGATGCTGATAATGATGATGATGATGATGATGATGATGATGACGATGATGATAAGGATAATGATGGATTATAATGATGTCCCAGCTATGTGGGGGGCATATACATAAAGGTGTGCATGAATGGAATGGGGTCAAAGGAAAGGAAAGTGTTCTCACGTTGGCTGTCAACTTGTGGCATCCAGTGTTCCACTTCACTCTTTGAAATCGCCCAAAGTGCTGAGAACGTGGGCTTTTAATGGGCAAAGGACTGACTGAACAGTGACAGTAAAATTATGTAATGAATGAGTTAATGCACAGACGGACTTAATTAAAAGTTAGACAACTTCAAGCTGTATCCTAATTAAAAAAGGTACAAAAGTGAATAATAGTTGAAACGGTCACACTTTTAATAAAATTAGCAGCATCATGCTTCATACCTTGTTATGGTCACACTGGTGTAATGTACATACTTAATGAAATGCTTAATGAATATGCGTAATTATTGATTAAATAAATTTAATTAATACAAATGCCGCTTTAGCCATCGCTGATGTTGTTGCCGAAGGCTAACGGTCCTTGTGGTGGGTAGGCTAACGGTTCTGAAACGGTATAGACAGCAACCGGTTGAAGCCAAGGCCAAAGCTCAAAGCTCAAATATGCATGGCACCATATGTACATGTACAAGCCAAATAAAACCTACGGGCAGCAAACATTTGTTGAGCAGTTGGCCACAGACCGCTTCTCTCTGTAGATATGTACATACATACATAGGCCATAATAAATACTAAATAAATTACTTAAAAAAGCAAACGTAAACTTGTACAGAGTATTCAAGTTTTTCCAGTGGTAGTTATAAATATTTAAAGTCACCTGAGAACTAACTCACACGTAAACTCAAACTCAACTGCATCGAATGTTAGTTAAAAAAGTGCGACCAGTTTTTTTTTGCAAAGTGCGCCCTGGCCACACTGCCTAATTTTCCTTTCTTTGCCGCGAAATGCTTGAGCTTACAAAGCCAGCCAAGATGCCACTAATTGGGCCGCGGTCAGTGTCTAGTGTCGAGTGTTTAGTTATTTTTTTTTCTTAGTGTTTTGGGTTCACACAGTGTCTTTCCGTTTTACAGTCTTGCAGTTCTTCAGCCGTTAGTCCGGCGCGTTTAGCGTTCGGTGTTCAGTGTCAGTGTCGCCTGGCTCTTTGAGGGCAACTGACGGCTGTTGATTCTTCCACGGCGCACCTGTCACCTGTCGAAAAGGTGCGTGGGGTGGTGGAATGTCGCCGCCCCGCTTGAGTCGCTACTTGATGGCCGTTCGTGGGCGCGACGGGGAGCGTAAGTAGGCGGCAGTTCGGCCCAGGGGGGGGTGTGCGTTTCGTGGCCTTCAATAATTGTGTTTATTTTTGTGTGTGTGTTTTGCCAGCTGTAGATGCATGCTGCAAGTGTGTTTTTTTAATTTTGTATTATTTTTGTTTTATTTTTTATTGTTTTCATCCCGTACTTGTATGCCTTCACTTAGCACTTTCACCATGTGCATGTGTGTGTAGTTTGCTAGCCAATGACTGAAAAATTGTAAAATAAAAAAAGAAAAAATGAAAATCTTTAACGAATTATTATTGACAACAGCTTGAACATTTCCATCTCTCTCTCTTTCTCTCTCTCTCTCTTTCTTTCGTCCCCCTGTTTCTATTTCTTTCTCTGTTTCTCCCACTCTCTGGCTCTCTTTCTTCCCCTCTCGTTTTCTGTATTTACTACTGGTACTTGGTTCTATCCAATAATTCTTAATTTCCCTTATTTTTCATTTAAAAATATATTTTTGTTGAATTTTCCTGGTACTTTTCTTGTAAAAAAAATGATCTCTTACCCTCCTGTAGACAGCAAAAATTCGCAGACGGACGAGGAAAAGCAGCGCGATCGACAGCGCAACGAGCGAGAGGCCAAAAAGGAAGAACAGGACGCCATCAACTACAAGGTGAGTGTGTGGGTGTGTGCGTCTCTCTCTCTCTCTCTCTCTGTCTCTGCCTCTCCCTATCTGTTTCTATCGCGCCTAAATTCGGTGTATATCCGTATGTGTGTGTGTGTGTGTATGTTCGCCACGCGTGTGAAATTCCAATAAAATATCGAAACTTAATCGAAAACAAATCGAAAAGAGAGAAAATTCTACTATTATAAAGAAGCATAAACAAAATTTAATGAAAATTTAACGAAAAGAAACCAAAAAAGAAAAAAAATACATATACTAAAATCTGCTAAAAGAAAATTCAATTCAAAATGAAGCAGCAATAACGATAACCATAACCATAACGATAACGATAACGATGGCAATGCGATAACCACTTAACCTGATAGTAAGAATGCACTTTGCGACAATTGCATGCAAACAGCGCGACAAGGAGCAACGCGAGGCCCGTCTGCTGGACTTTGAGATCCGGCGCCAGCAGAAGCGCGACGAGCAGCAGCAGCAGCGCCAGCAGCAGCAGCAACTGCAGCAGCATCGCGAGCAGCAGCATCAGCAGCGGGAGCAGCAGCGTGAACAGCATCGCGACCAGCACCAGCAACAGCAGCAGCAACAGCAGCAGCAATCCTCCAGCGAGAAGAGTCCACCCACCTCGTCCACCTCGCAGCAGCATCAGCATCAGGTGCATCAGCAGCAGCAGCGCCAGCATTTGCATCTGCAGCAACAGCACCTGCAACACCAACACCAACACCAACACCAGCAGCAGCAACAGTCGACGGGCAGCGGCAGCAGCAACACCCCCGTCACACCCAAGTTGCAGACCCCGCCCCCCGATCGTTCGCTGCCGCCCGCCTTTCGCAGCCGCTCCATTGAGCGGGAGATTCTCTACGAGCGCAAGCGATTCTCACAGCCGGAAGCCGGCGAGATCAAGGTTTTCCATAATCAACCCCTGCACAAAGCTCCTTCCAGCTCCTCCTCCACGATCTGCACCTGCATCTGCCCCTGCATCCTGCACCCTGTACCCCAACCAACCGATCCTAGTTCCTGGAGAAAAATAGCTGTTTGCCTGCCAGAGATCGAGCTAACGTATTGGCATTATTGATTTTGTTTTAAATATTAAGAAAATTGTTTATATAGTTACTTTTTTAAAATGTATTTGGTTTATTTGGTATTTTGGTAATGTATTTAACGGCGAATCCTTTTTATTTTTACCACATGAAATATTATGTGTTTTAAAAGAACAATGTATTAATTTAATAAATAATATAAAAGCAGTATATGTATCTATGTTTTATTTATTTTTTATGAGTAGTTCTCCTTATTTTAAGTTTATTTGAATTTTAAATGTTGTCATTTTTTCAATATTTATAGCAATGCTTTTTAATATAATATTTATTTACATATTAATAAAAATATTGAGTTTGAGAAGAACAGAATACTAAATAATATAATAATTTAAAATTTATTCTTTTATATTTTCTTTATTTATTCTTTTGTTTGTTTATAAAAGTGAACCCTATATCGATTTAATTTTCCCGTCGATTCCCCGATTTTTTTTCAGCACCACAAAAAAAAAAATGCATTGACATGAATTAACTATTAATTAGTATTTTTTTTTTTTGTAACAACCTCACCTTGCGTAGGAGCTTGACAGCACGACAACATCATCATCCTCCGCCCAGCAGACTTTCCCGGGCAGAGCAGCGGCGACAGGAGCGGCAGCGGCGCCTGCGAGCGGAAGTGGAAGCGGTAGCGGGACAGCAGCAGCAGGACAAACGACGACATTGGCGGGGCCGCCGGCAACGGCCGCAGCTGCCACAGCTGCCATCATCCCGATATTGCCGCTCGGCGTTGCGACGCTGCGCGATGATTCCACCGAGTCCGAGCAGTCCGTGACCTGTGCGCACAGCCAGCTCGATGCCTACCATCGCATCATGTGAGTAGAATCGTCCTTTAATTATATGCTTGATTTTATATTATATAAAAATTTAAGCGGGTTTAAAAATGATGAGGAAATCATTTTAATGAAATCATCATTTCGATTTGTCTATTTTTTACTATCAAAACGAAGAGGAAATTATATCAAAAGTATTAATTGCCTTATTATAGGCTTAAATGTTGTTAATAACTTTAATAAAACAATGGGTGTGATGCCTAAATTAAAGGGAAATGCGACATAACTCTATTTTTTGATGTTTTTCAAATATTTACATGTTCCCAAAATTACAAAATCAAAAGACATATTCCTTATTTTATGATCAGATTTCAAAGAGAAGTTCCACAATTAAAACAGGAGTTTACAATTAATCGAATGCCATCGATAAATGTCTAATGAATCGATGTTATTCATTGTCACGTTCTCAAGCAATTATCTTGCTCAATCCCATAAATAATTGCTTTTATTTACAAGGTGAAACATATGAATGCTAAATATGGGCATATTATTTTCCTTCGGATATGCTGTGAATTAAAAAACAACAACTTCAGCGCTTATGAAATGAAAACAAACAGAATTTTAATCGAGCCCCTCGACAGGCATCTCTGATATTCAAATTGTATTCGGTGGGCAGGTAAACATTTGCAGAAATTCGGTGTATGTTTTTTTTTTATTTATTGAGTAAAGGGCTGTTCGTTTGGGGAAATATAAACATATTTATACAGTCGCGTTTTATTTGTGTTCTCATTCGGCTTGCATCATTTAAACTGCGCTCGTTAGCATTAAATCAGGCAACCTTTAGCCTGGGGTCATTCGGCGATTTTGCGATTTTTATTCGCATTTTCTCCATTATTCTTCTCTCTCTCTCTTATCCGCTTTCGCTCTCCCTCTCTCCCTGCTCTGTTTGTTTGGGGGCTTTCTCTCTGAAAGCTTGGAAATGAAAAGTGCAGCACTCGAGGAGCAGGAGAAAATCCGCTTTCCACCTGACATTCAAGCAGATTTGTTAATAATTAATGTGATTAAATAGAATGGAAGGGTGCCTGAGAAACTTTAGCAAAAGTTTTTGAGAAAAGAGTCGCCCATCTTGCAGTTTTCATTAGCCCCGAAAAGACCATGAAAGTTGCATGTAGAAAACGCCAAGTCCGTGTAGAATTCTATCACGAAATCAAGTATACGCCACGTGGTTCTATGGGAGCAATTGCAGTTGCATGCCCACAGATGGCGCCAGTACAAAATTACTTATAAAAACTAGCAGAAAACTAAAATGTAGTTAATATTTAATTAATGCTGAAAATAAACAGTCAAGACAGATGTTAAATATGGTTTAATAGACTTAAACTCACAAACTCTCAAAAGAGAGATGATCCACAATGTTTCTAAGAACATTTTCTTGTGCTTTCTTCTATAAAAGATTTAATTTTCTATAAAATAATTATGTAAATTAAATTTTTGACAAATAACTAATTAATTAATGTTGGATCATTTTATAAATTATCAAAAAGATCTTGAATATTTTCAATGAACCGAAACCGTTTCATAATTGGAAAATATTTATTTTTTAATTAAAGCCCTTATTTACACTTGGTCTTAATAGTGGGAGAAGGTTAGTTTAATCCATAAATACTGTAAATTTATTTAATATTTCCTGGAACTTTTGGATATGTGATCTAGTTTTGCTGATAGTAAAACAATTCAAACTCTTGCAAGGCTTTATGTAACTACTTAAATACTTTGGAACAACAACTTAACTTGCCTCTTGGCCTGGGGCCTGGGGCTCTGTGCCTTTTTTCCCCGTTCCTGGACAATCAAGAGACCCCAGCTGCCCTTCAATTTGACTCGGCAATTGTGATTGGCAAATTACATGTTGTCAGACTGGCCTCAAATTAAAATAGTTAATTTTTCATTAGGACTAAGTCCTTAACAGAGCAAAGAGCCCAGCGCCCACCTGCATACATATGCATATATACGCAGGTGCATTCTGAAACATTACATTGCATTTAGTTGGTGTTCTCGGCCAGGGCTATATTGTGTCTGATTTGGCACAGCCTGCAGTCTGCCATCCACAGTTCCGGCCATCGGATCGAAGCAATTTCCCCTCCACATTGGCCAGTAGTGTTTATGTGGCAAAGAAAATAAAGCCAGCATTGGGAATCATCAGTAAGTGACTAATAATTGCGGGGCCTTCAGAGCTCTTAATTTCGTTAGGCGGAACCGGCGATAAGTGTTCCTTAATATTCCGGCGGACCGAACATTGTGTATTTAAATATAATATTATATATGTACTGTAAGTGCGCGGTGCTCGCTTGGTGTTTGTAATGGCCGTTGGCAAATGACTTCTTTGCATTTATCCATTATTCATTATTAATATCCTGGGGTATGACCAGGCAGCGTATATAATATATGTATATGGAGAAGGTCGCCAGAGGCGCCATTTGTGCAATATTTGGATTGCCTCCAGCCAAGTTCCCAGGGATTAGCCTGGCCAATGCATTTTCCAATGAAATAAAAAAGAAATTTCTCGGCCAAAATCAGAGAATTTCTATGTTGGAAATTGATTGTTGGCAAGTTCTTAATATTTTCCATTTGAATACACTGGAAAAATGTATTCGAGGACTCGGGGAAATACATATTTTGTGTGTTAAATTCATGCCACGATTTGATATGCACTCGAAGTGAATTTATATTGCCTACTTATGAGGGCGGCCGTAAAATCCCCCCCCTAAAGATATCACACCTTAAGGATGTGTGGACTGTGGATGTGATCGGTGCTCGGTAAATATTTATGCGGCAGTTATATGCACGTATCGGCTGCATACATATATAGGAGTGTATATATATTATATACTATATACTATAATTTTTTGTGCATTGGATATTTATCCTTAGGCAGAAGGAGAGGCCATGTAGGCCCCAGAGAAATGGCGGAAAAGGCAATCTCGTAAAAAACACGCACTGCCATCCATCCACACACACACACACGAACACAGAGACATTTTGGCTGGAATTGTCATTGCAGGACACCGACTCACACCCTGGCAAGGACTCTCGAAGACAGACTCCCACTTACACACACTCCCACATGGAGAATAAAGAAACATGCCGGGCCAATTTGCAACCGCAAAGAAAAAAAAGAAGAAACACTATTGGGAGCGAGTGAGAGGGATGGTAACAAGCAGAAAGAGAGGGGAGAGAGAGAGAGAGAGAAAAGGAGGCCTATTGATGGTGGGCTTTGCCGAATTGGGACACGTGCGTTTCTCCAAAATTCACCACAAAAACAGAGAGGCAGCCGAAAAAAGCTCGAATGCCTCAAATGCTTGGAAATTGCGCGCGCTGGCTCTCTCTCTCTCTCCCTTTCTCTCTTTTTTTCTTTCTCTTTCTTTTTTGGCCCTCCAATGCCCTTTCTCTTTCTCTCTGTACAAGTGTTTAAAAATTTAAACAGAACCGGAATCGGAAACTAAGTCGACCTAAAATTAATAGGAAAATTGCTATCAATAAAAGTCTCCGAAAATAGAAAATAAGTTTGGGTGAATTTCCTGCAGAATTCAGTTGAGCATCAATAGGAATTTTAGGCTTTAAATTTCTTATATATTTTAATTTATATATTTTAAACTCTTGTTCATTTGGTTTCTTAAGAAAGATAAATAATATAAATAGTTTCTATAACATGAAGCTTAAAAAAAAATAAAATATTTGAAAAAATACTATTAATTTGTCTATTTTTAAAGATATGTTCCTTAAAGTTCTACAAATATTAAGCTATTTATTATTATTCTTTGAAATATAAAAAAAAACATTATTACCGGCAAATATTTGCTCATTGAAAAATATTGCATTTTTAAGGTATTTCCATTTCGACCCTCGCGATAACTTTTCACTCTCTGCTCATGTTTTATTTTCGTTTTGTTGTTTCTCTGCTGTTTCCTTCGGTTTGCAAATAACACGTGCATTTGTCGTAACTGTCCGCTTTTCCATTTTCCCCCATGGCGCCCTTCGGCGAGTCCCTCGCCCACCGCCCCCCGAAATTTGCTCGGTTACCGTTACGTTCTGTTTTCGCACAAACGTTCGTTCGCTCGCTCGCTTCGCCTCTCTCTTTCGCCTCTTTCGTTCTCTCAGTGCTGACAATTTTCATTTGCCGAAAATAGCCAAAAAATAAAGATTTCTATTTTGTCAAGAAGTAAAAAAATCTTCAATTTATTAGGAACTCTCCCGTATTTTTTTGCAGTGTAAATAATTTGTTTTGCTTTAGACTTCTTGTTTTAAAATTATAGACATCTCCTTAGGCTTGATTTTCGCTTAGAATTTAAAGGGAAAAGTGTGAGGTTGTCCTACATGTCGTATACGTAATATAAAAATTGTAAATTTCTTTTTTTCTTCTTTACACATTTATTTGTTCATAAATCTGAATTTTTGGTGATCTAATAAATTAGATTATTAGATAATAGATATCTCTTTAGGCTAGATTTAAGCTTAGAATTTAATGAAAGACGTCTGATGTGAATTGGGCTGTTTAACGTGTCGTATACGTAATATGGAATTTATACAGTTCTGTGGCAGTCTCTCCCTGAATTTGTATATTTCTTTATTGATTGGTAAATAATATTTTATAAAGCATTTTGTGTACAATATTTCTTTAAATAAATATGTGGATATATGTAGTAAAGTGTTTCAGGTTATTTTAATATTTCTTGTAGAAGTAATAATTCTTTGTATTATCTAACAAAAGCTAGGATACAAAATATAAACGATAATGTCTTTGGTTCCAATACATTTCATTGATTTTTGCCTACCAAACAAATAGCCAAATAGCGAAGTGGCCAGTCCTGTCGCCCAACCAGCTGGCTTTGGTTTTCCCTCTGCGCTCTGGTCACTGTTTTGCCAGTTTGCATTTTCCGATTTCGGCAGCGAGGCCGAAAAACAAAAAAAAAAAAAAAAGAAAAGTCGTGTATGTTGCTCGGCGATTGAGAAAATGAGCAAGTGCGAAAGTGGGAAAGTGAGCAAGTGGGAAACTGAGCGAGTGAGCGAGTGGCGAAGCGGCGAGGCTTCTGGTCCTCATTGCGGTGTTACGTGTTTCGCGTGTCAGACGCTTCGGTACGCGTCGCGCGCGCTCCGTTGGCGGCGACCATTTGGGCGAAATTATTTAATAACAATTTATAAATAATTGTAAAAGAAACAACAAAGCAAAAAATGAAAATAAACAAGAAAGAGACAACGACGAAATTCTAAAAAGAAAATAACAAAGCTCGAAACTGCACAGAGAATGCCAAATGTTTTGCCAATGCCTATTATTTTTTTTTTCTGTTGTTGCTAGTTTTTGTTTAGTGCCAAAAAATAAAAAAAAGAGGAACAAAAAATATATATAATATAGAAGAAGAAATACTTATAGTTTGTGTGCTGCGGCAAATAAATATGCTTATAAATCATGGCTGTCAAAGGAGCAGTGGCAGTGGCAAGAAGCAGAGGCTTCGCGAGAAGGTCGGGGCAGTGATTCCGTTGCGTTTACCGTTAGCAGCAGTGCCGTTACATGTGCTGGCGTGTGTAAACATTGCCGTTACAAACGGTGGCCATATTGTTTTGGAAGCAGCACCAAGCACACCGAGCACACACATAACGCATACGCAGCGTGGTCCAAGCCCATCACTGAGTGCCCCTTTAAGGATGTGTGTTGTTAATTGGCAGACATAGACAAGCCACCAGTTTGTATTGTTTTTTGTAACTAATTAAGTATTACGCTGGGTCTAAGCAATTTTCTTATATATTCTTTTTTTTTTTTTAAGTGTGTCGAATCAATGTTGTTGTGTCAAGTTTTGGGTCTTTACATAATTTATTTGTGTGTAATATATAACCCCGATGAGGGAGGTGCATTATAAAGATTTTTGGGAGAAGCTATTAAGCTGAAATTTTATAATTAAAGGGATTTAAAGTATTTAAAAGTTTTCTTGGAAATAAATGAAATGTTTATGCTTTGCCATATTTTTTTATCATCATTTTGAGCTTGTTTTTAAGTTTCTTTGAATGAAATCCTATCTAAAAGTCTGTAGTTAAGCTAAGCAACTGAAATAACTTTATTAACCTACGAACTAAATACAGGAATTAACTAATTAAACAGCAAATAAAAGCATACAGTTGTAATAACAAAACTAGATTTGATTTGTAATATTTGTAATATGATTTTAATAATTCTTAAGGCCTCTATTAAATTTGTAACATAAAAATCGATCATTGTGGATGCCTCCCTTAGGATTAAATGATTAATTCCTACATGTGGGAAGTATAATATATAGAAGCAAGTTAAAAAATGTCTCTAGAGGTGAATTATTCACTCCTATCTAACTGATATATGGTTCTATTTTGATATCTATTGCATATTTCTAAGGCTTTGAGGCATCTTCTCTCATCATCTCTCTCTCTCTCTCTGCATTTGTAGGCTGATTTGGGTTGGCACTCTTCTGCTTCTTCTACACACACACACACACACACTGGCACACTCACTGCGGAGGATACCGTTATAAACAAAAG
The DNA here is from genome assembly GCA_008042515.1 of Drosophila truncata. NCBI lineage: Eukaryota > Metazoa > Arthropoda > Insecta > Diptera > Drosophilidae > Drosophila > Drosophila truncata. The sequence goes on from VNJQ01001994.1 coordinate 17,658, forward strand.
GCACAGGCCAACATCTGTGCCAAAAACCATTTCCCATGTGTGCCTTTTGTGTTTGTGTGTGGTTTGCATGTGTGTCAACGCTCTAATTTCTGGCTGCCTTTTTTTTTTTTTTTGGGAGGAAAAATATTCTGGGGAATGGGTAAAAGGGTGGAAAACATTGGGGAAATGAACGCAAAACAAAAAATGGTTCAATAACTCCGCGTGCGACTCTTTAATGTCGTGTGAATTGCATTCGATTCAGCGACAGCAACAGGAAAAAATTGTGTTTAGTAAGTAATTATCCAGTCACGCCACCACAGTGGCTGTATTTCTATATTGTTTTTGTATTTGTATTTGTATTTTTATTAGTCTGTGATTGTGTTGGTGTTTGCGGCTGATATCGATAAACCCGACGACTTGCCACAAACCCAACGCCGTAAAGAACAGAGCCAAAAGGCTGGCAAACAAACAGTGGGGCTTCTTTAAAAGAAAAGCATTTTATAAGCTTGTTTAAGTAATTAAGTAAAATAATCTCTGAGGGTTTTTAAATAATATATAAATATATTAAGAGAAAACTTACTTCAAGTTGAGGGGTTCTCCAACTCAAAGTCTCAGGCTCAAAGTTTGCATTCAGTTGAAAAATCCAGCCTGTCATCAGTATTTCACCTCTGGGGAATTCCTAGTGCAATGTCAAGGCATAAATCTATGCCAAATAATGGAAATGATCTGAAAAAGAGGCTATCCTAATTATTAATAAGCCAGAATTAGTTGCCATACATTTCTGAGTAGTTCCAAGTTCTGGTAGTTCGACTGTAGTGCTCCACACGAACGAATAATAAAAATCACTCGGCTTGCTGGCATGTGGAGTGCGGTGGGTGGAAATATCCTTGCTTTGCCTTGCCTTGCCTTGCCTTGCCCCTGAGCTCCGGCATAACCTTGTTGATTCAACTCCGCCCCTGCCGGCCCTGATGGGAATATAATGCAGCCAAGATTCGGTTATGGGAAAATCGGAAAAGCAAAAAGAAAAGAAGGGACAAGGGAAAAGGGAGAGCCGAAAGAAAATATGGAATAAGGGAAGTCAGAAGTCGGAAGTTGGAGGCTCCTCCACAAGGGACTTTGACTTTGGATTCGTGTGAGAAATGTAATTCCAATATGACATGCCACGTGTCATTCGATCTGGCCGCTGATACGGGATATGGAAAATGGAAAATGGGCAATTGCATAAGATTGTGGCTTAGATTTTTAAGCAGTCAAAGGGGCGAGGGGAGCGTAGATTAAAAGCATAAGTTGTTGACAAGTGCACTTTATTAATTGAACGAAATCCATTTATAATTCGATTTCAGTTTAAGCTTAATGGGGATTCTTTTTAATTAAAAGGCTTAGCAAAGGCTTAGAAATGTTTTTGTATAAATGTAAAATAGAATAATATAATAAACTTAAAGTAAACAATTTCTATTTAACTTTCTATGCTTATTCAAAGCGAAATCTATTAGCTTAGGGCTAAACTATAGGATTCCGACTTTAAGATCAATTTTTTGTGTTAGGGAAAAATCCTGGCACTTCGGAGCCATCATTGTTGGCGGCAAACATGAAATGTGGCAGGCCTATATCCGGATCCGGTGTCCCTTTTCCTGTTTCCCGTTTCCCATTGACCGTTGCCCGCTTCCTCTTTCCGGCTGCCTTTTGAGTTGGCGATATTTTCTCCCCTAATCGATTATCGAATGCTTTATGCATGCCTGAGTGCACTTTTCCCGAAAATTGCTAGCAAACAGAGCGCAGCCGGAACGGAATCCATATCTATATCCGCATATTCTCGGGGCCCGTATCCGCCGTAACCGTAACCGTAGCCGTTGCCGTAGGCCGGTCATCGCGTCAGTGGGTCACGGCTCCCTCTCGCTCTCGCTTTGGCTCCTCTCTTTCTCTCCCTCTCTCTTTCTCTTTCTCGCTAGGGAAAGCCGAAAAGTGGGAGAGGAAAATGGGGGAAATTGAGAGCGAGCCGGAGAGGAATGCGGCATATCGACCGGTGTTGGTGTCACGCCATGCTGCGGTTGCTAAAAAAAAAAAAAACAGAAAATATACAACAACAAAAATTCAGGAAAAACAGAAAACACACACACACACACACACATACACAGCAACATGCATATATGTATGTATGCACATGTGTATTATATATTTATTTTATTATTTGCACTTTTGGCTACGTGCTGTGCCAAAAAGGCGGAATACCAAAAGCCTATGGCAATTCCTTTGAGCCTCACACACACACACAGATACACACAAATACACACTTGTTCTATAAAAACACACACTCTCGCAGTTATACACACACTCTCGCACACACACACATATGAGTTGCAGTTGCAGTTGCAGTCAAGGTTGCCGTGATGTTGATGATGTTGCAGCTAGAAAGTAGCAGGCAAGTACCTTAAATTGGATTTTTCCTTATGCCCTCCTCCGTTCGTCTCAGCTGTCTCCTTCAGCCACCCATGCACTGAGAGAAATATATACATAAAAGGGATATATATATTTAAAGATATAAAGAGGTTCAAGATTAGCTTAACAGAAAAATAAGTTTTGGAATGTAAGTTTTCAAGTTAAATCTTTTTAAGATAAATTACTTTAATAAAACTTGTATTATAAAATTCTTTTAAATTACTTTAATTAGACTAATTGAAAACTTATTGGATTTTTAATTTATTTAAAGTCTATAAACAATTTTTGAACAATATTTCTTTATTTAGGTTTTTTATTCCCTGCTTACATGTCAAAAAACTTTAACTGATTTGATTTATAATTTATTACAAATCTATTAAGAATTTTTGGATAATATTTCTTTATGTAAGATTTTATATTTCCTGTTTACATGTCAAAAAACTTAAACTGATTTGATTTATAATTTGTTTAAAGTCTATTAACAATTTTAAAACAATTTTTCTTTATTTAGAATTTTTTATTTCCTGTTTACATGTCAAAAATCTTTCAGTTTATATATGATACATAATACATAAAGTATTTCCTCAGTGTAGTTTTCTGCCCCTTTTCCACCCCTCTTTTTGGCTGTTTGCCGCCCCATCTGCGGGTCACATAATTAGGAACCAGAGGCTGACACTGTAAACCAGTTTTCTTTTGTAGCTGCCATAAGCTTGTAAACAGCTTAGACGCCTGGCCTTCAGTAACAGCGCAGAAACTACAATAAAAAAAAAACAACAACAACAACAACAAAAAAACGAAAATAAAAAAACAAACAAAAAAGAAAACAAGGAAAACACATTTTCCAATTCGTGCACGTCGAGTCAAGGTCGTCACAAGAAATGCCAGGGAAAAAAAGGCAGGAGAAGATAATCGCCAATGATGCGATTTTAAGTGCAGACGGCCAAGTGTCAGCGGCAACGACAGGAAAAATAAAACAACAAATGCAGGAAAATGCAGAAATCAAACCAAAAAAAAAAGGGGGGGAGGGCAATAAAATGAGGCTAAGGGAAAGTGAATTGATTTGACACACGTGTGACTGCAAATGGCAAGCTGATCAAAGGCATTTCAATAGTTTCTTTTCCACTTAACCGGAAATGGGGGAAAAGCGTGGAAAGCCTAATTGGCATAAATCATGAATAATGCATTTCAATGCCAGGGTAAATAAATCAATCATCGAGTTCAAGTTTAAACTCATTTTGGTAAAAACAAATAGTATTAAATCGCACACTCAAGTGTCGTAAAGTTAAGGTTCAAGTTTAGGCAAGGATCTCAAGGTTTTTAATAAAAATTAAAAATCTGCGAAGCTTTAGATAAATAATTATGAGTCTTAAGATATCAGGGGACTTGAAAATAACTAGAAAAATATATATTTTAAGACAGTTTCCAAAATTCGCTTTAAAGAAGAAATCTTATCATGAGGTTTCCTTGAAAATATACCACTCAAAAATATATATTATTTAATTTATTTTAAATTAAGCTTTAGATAAATAATTATGAGTCTAATAATATCAGGTGACTTGGTAATAACTAGAAAAATGTGTATTTTAAGACAGTTTCCATCATTCGCTTCAAAGAAGAAATCTTATCATGAGGTTTCCTTGAAAGTAGATCACCCAAAAATTATATTATTTTCTTCGTCATTAGCTTTAACCCATTTATTTAATTTTTTTTAAATTAAGCTTAGTTGCCAATTATTTCAAATCAAATACATTTGATCTTAACGAGTTGTGAAATCTGTGGGCCTTAAACCAACATCAGCTTAGTTGTTGGCTTGTGACTTGGCCCGATAATCTCGGCCACTTGCCATTTGCCACTTGCCTGGGTGTCGAACACACATTGCCCACTTGTAGGTGGGGGCGAGGATAACAAGGATAACGAATCGAGGATACCAAAAGTGGCAGGCGTAGGTTTGTGTGTGTGTGTGTGTGTGCCAGCACCTGACTAAAAGTTTAATTTGTAGATTAGCTACCACCCCTTGGGACACAACGACACCTCTTACTATATGTATATAATATATATATATTCCTGTACTCTGTGCGCTGCTCACTCAACTGTCATCTTGGCCTAGAAATGGAATTTATTGTCCTGGCAAAGTTTGCAGCTGGCACTCGAAACTTTTCGTCGAGATGCAGCGCTGGCAAGATGGTCATTGATCCCCAAAAAAGTAGGCTATGATGAATTGCAAGTAACTATATAGAGGAAATATATTACTAAGCATAAAATCTGGAACTAATATATATCCCTAGAATTTTTAAAACCCTTTACAATGTGTCTAGGAGTATGGAATATAATTTTTGGAGATTCCAAATTCATTCTAAAATTTATTAACATAATTTGGGAAATATTTTTAAGACATTTTGAAATGCAATTTAAAAGAGAAGGAAATAAGCTGTATAGTATTAAATATTTTATATTATCCGAATTTTTCATTGATTATGATTATTATTATTATCTTAAAATACAAATTCTTGCAAACTTACAGAAATCAACATGTATTTTCCTTATTTCTCTATCAATATACGTCCAGGAATTATAGTTAAATGTAAATGTACAATTTCCCAGAAATCTTGTTGGCAAGTGTAGCATATATATCCCCCAACCGTTTGCCCTGAATTTGAGCTACCTGTGGAGGTGTCAGTTTTATTGTGTAAACCGTTGCATAAACGTCAAAAGTTTTGCTCGGGGGAAAAGCGAAAGGAAATGCAAATGGGAGGGGGAAAAGCAGGCGCAAATTGTGCCCTGTTCTTGTTGTTTTCCTTGTGGTGTCAACTACACCGGTCGTGGTGAAAAGCTGTCTCGCTTTTCCAACCTTTTCCATCCTCCCTCATCAGCGGAAAATAGTGCACTCTCCGGACCTTCCAAACTGATCCCGTTAATGAAGACGGAAAAGCTGTCTGACCAGTTCGGAATCCATTGTCAAGGTTAATCTATAATTAACCTTCGATAATGGGAAATCAAAAAAGAAAGAACAACATCTACAGATAGAGATACGGAGGGGAGATACAGCTATAGATACAGATGTATCTGTATCCGTACGATGCTCGGCACGAGGCGGATTAAATGAGCCGCCGGCGACGAGCTAAAATTATCAGCCATCAAATGTCTATTTATGTGCTCGAATATTTCGGCGCTAATGTAAAGTGGCCCGTTCGATATCTGAAGATTCTATATAGTATATATATGTGTATTTTCTGTGAATTTATTGCTTTGAAATTATATACAGCCACTCATTGGTTCTATGATGTGAGAACAAGAATGTGGGAATTCATTTTTAATAATAAATTAATTATGTGACATTGTTGAAAAAGTCATAAGCAGCTTATATAAATTTTAACTGATCTATAAGTCGTTTTTTCAAGGAATGGAAATACTATATAATTTAAGTCAGTTTAATTCAGTGAAAAAATAATTATTATAATGATATATTAAAAGAAAAAAGAAAATAATTGGCTGGATATTTTCAGTTGTTATTTACCCATGTTTCACTGTGCTTGAAAAATATTTTAGATATATTTAAAACCAATAATATTTCTCACTCCCAACTAAAATATAGAAATATTTCTAAATTTATATATTATATCAATAAAAAATCACAGAAAAACAATGTTCAATGTTCGACAAGATCAGGTCATGTTAACAAGTGGCGGTGCCATTTATCATTCAAGTGCACCTGAAGTTTATGGCCGTAATTAATGTGGCCTCTCAGTGGCCTCTCTTTTCTCTGAGTGTGGTGAAAAGCTTTCTTTCTGACGGTCTCTCCGTTTCTCTTGGCTCTGAAAATTGCTTTAGTTTTTGTTTTTCTTAATTATTTGTGCAAAAACTTTTGGCAAAAGTTTCGATCAAGCTTTGGACTTTGTTTTTTTTCGACAAACAAGTGCTAAGAATGCGTTTTTTTTTTTGTTTACCAATTATCAAATTATCAACAGCGACAAGAAACTAAACATATATCCGACTGGACTTTGCCTTAAAAGTATGCTATATGTATATATATAAATATACAGACAGAATCCCTTGTGATTTGTAGTCCAGTCTTAATAAGTGTGTAACTTAAAAAATAATAATGAATTGAACTAAACAAAAAAAAAACAAGAAGGAAAAGGTATGTCTGGGAAGTAAATAAAATAACAACAAGTGTGGATAATACTCAAACTATTACAATTCTTAAACAAAAAATCATTAAAATGCCATCTGTAATATTTTAACATTAACAAAGGTCTTTATTTAATAAGAAATGATTATAAACGCTCTTTAAATTGCAATAAATCATATAATAACATACATCTCACAGATTATAATCTAACGAAACTCAAAACCTAAACAAACAAAATATATAAAAAATGCCAAGACCTAAATAAACAAACAAAACAGCTAATAAATTCTATAAAATAAGTAATAAATTCTCAAAAAGAAGAAATCAATAAGTAAACAAAGAGAAATAAATAATAAAATGTGCAATAACGCCTAAATAAATAATATAGTAATATAAATAAAATCCAGAAAAACTAAACTAAAATAAATAAAAGACAGGCAAACGAAGCTAAAATTTAAACAAAACAAAAAACTAATAATTTTCGACTATTGTGCAGATCTAGAATAAACAATGGCGTCCAATAGTGTCTAAAAAATAAATTCAAAATAATAAAAAAAGAGAAAAACAAACAAAAAGAACCAAAAAATCAGTCGCAAGGAGACAAAATAAATTGAAAATTAAAAGAAACAAAGTTGAGCCCAGCAGCGTCGACGTCCACGACGACAACGACGTTAGCAGCAGCAGCAGCAGCAGCAGAGCCATCATGTCCATGGCGTTATGCAACCTCAATGGCGACGGCAGCGCTTCGCAGCCGGCGTCGCAGCCGCAGGAGAGCTTGATGGACGCCAGCAGTGCCACGACGCCGCTGCTTCTGGGCCACGACCATAGCGGTGGCAGCGGGCCAGCAGAGAGCAGTGGAGGCGGTGGGGGCGACGTCGTCGTCGTCGATGGTACAGTGACGGCCATTGAAATGCCCGCTTCCGGCAGCGATGCGCAGCCGCAGCCAGCGTCGCTGCCATTGCCACCGCAACCGCCGCCGCCGCTGCTAATGGCGCTGCCTGCCAATCTTAATTTCGTAACGGGACCCACGACGCAGCCGCTGACGCAGCAGCAGCAACTGATGATCCTTAACGGCGCAGTCGCGCCCTCGACCAATGACAACAATAATAATAACAACAACAACAACAATGTGGACAATACAAGCGACGAATCGAACCCGGTCACCATTTACAGGTAAAAATGGCGGTGTGAGGTTTCCCTCGTTTATTTAGGGATGTTTGTCAAGAGGAAAATGTGAAAATATCATAAACAAGACTTGAAAACCATTTAATAAAAACTGTAGACTCTGGTATATAGATTATGGATCTTAATTAACGTACAGTTCTAGGTTTAAACCTAAATTAAGAAATGAACTAAACGGAAGTGTTTATTGTTCTTTTTAAAATATGACAAATAGGATATTAATATATATAAAAACTATTTCAAAACAGCCTAAAAAGTGTGTTAAAAGAATGTTTTTTAGAGCTAAATCCATATATAAAGTACGGCCTTAGGTAGGGCTACTATTAAATGGTTATAATTATATTTGATACCTGAAAATATTAAAAAACTTGTATGATTTATATTCCTTAATTTTATCGAATTTATTCTAACAATAACTATACGTTCTTTTCGTGCGATTTGCAGGTGCCGGGCTCCCATTGCGTCACTCGACTGTATGGAGGAGTTCAGTGGTACGGGCGGTCATCTTGATTTCGGTATCAAATTTCTCACTATCATATAGGCTTATCATTTATGTTGTTTCCCTTCGATTGCTCCACGTTTTCGATTTTCAATTGCCCGATTGTTCGATTATTTCGATTCTCTGCATGCCAAAGCACTTCAAATCATATTAATCGTTACCAAATTATTATCGATAATTGTGGGTTTACGTTTTTGGCGAATTAGCTGACCCCCCCCCCCCCCAAAAGAGGCCAGGGAGTAATGCTCGCGTAATGGCCAAACATATAATTAAAGTTGTAATTTATTTTATTCGTTTTGGGGAAAACCCCAGAAAAAAAAACACCTACAAACAGTTTTTTATCCAAAAATTCCACCCATTCAAGCCACCTGCCACAATCACGCACCCAAAACACGCGCACCGGACGCACGCACTTTTTGTGAAGTAAAAACACAAAAAAAAAAAAAAACAGGAAGGCGGGTGGTGGTAAGGAACAGGATGGGGATAAAACACATAAGGGAAGGAACCAACCAACAGAAAAATGTCACTTTTGTTTATTCATGTTCATTGCAGGCCGCGCTTTTGTATTTTTTAATATACTCTGCTAAGCGGTTACCCCAATTAGCTAAGTGGCCAGGCACTTCTTTCCTTTCGTCCTTTGCAAACGTTGAAAGTTTAATTTCAAGGCCCGAAGGTGTAGTTGAACCCCCCCCCAAAAAAAAGGTAGCCAATATATCAAATATTCATTCAAATTGGTGAAAAGCTTAAGCAAAAAGCAAATATTACTTTAACTTGATTATTTTTTGATTCGTTTTGGAACAGTTTCCTTGAGACAGAAAAATTACGGCCTAAAGACTCAGAGAACCTTGAAAACTACGATGTTGTTTCGATATTTATTGTATTAAACAAATATATAATAAATGTGTGAAAGGATTTATAACCTTACATTTTCTAAAAGAGTGTTAAGCCTTGGATGGTTTTATTTTAATTTATATTTAAATTTCACAAGTTACATTTAAGAAACCTTTACTTTAGAAATTGAACTCTATTTTTTACGTTTTGCGAGCAATCGTTGGATTCCTGTAACTTTTATAATATTTAATATAATATTGAATGCTAAATCTAGAGTCTAAAGTATAAAAATAGAGTATTAAAACTTCGACACCTTGGCCCTTTTAGTTAAAGTTTTATCGTTGAATTGCGTTTGTGTTGTTACCATTCTTGTTGCTGTTGCGTTGCGTTGCTTTTGCTGTTGCTGTTGCTGTTGGTTTTTTGCACGTTTCCCGGCACTTTGAGAGCCCCGCCTCTTTGCGTTAAGGATTTCCACTAACGGAACGCACTTTCCCCGACAAAACTATTTCATTCCCATGCGGCACCTGAACCCCTGAACAACACCTGGACACCGCAATGGACACCGTTTACTTGGGCATACCGCTGCGAGCAGGTCGCTCCATCAGCCTGGGCTCCAATCCGGCGCTGCCGTTACGGCATGGCTCCACGCCGACGCCGGGCCTGCGGTACAAGAATCTGGGCAAGAGCGGCCTTCGCATTTCGAACGTGGGCCTTGGCACCTGGCCGGTCTTCTCGCCGGGTGTGAGCGATGATCAGGCGGAGGCCATTCTCAAGCTGGCCATCGAGAGTGGCATTAATTTGTTTGACATCTCGGAGGCGCACTCCGAGACGGAGATTGGCAAGATCCTGCAGCGGGCGGGATGGAAGCGGACCGCCTACGTCATCACCACGAAGGTCTACTGGAGCACAAAGTGAGTACAGATGTTCCGAAGAGATAAATATATTTTTTTTAATGTTTTAAATCTAAATTTTATATTTTTGAAATTCAAAAATTGAATTTTAAATATTTTATAAATTCTTGTAAGGTCTGAGGAACGAGGTCTTTCGAGGAAACACATCATCGAGTGTGTTCGAGCCAGTTTGCAGAGATTGCAGCTGCAGTACATCGATATTGTCATCATCCACAAGGCGGATCCCATGTGTCCCATGGAAGGTGAGTGTTTTTAATTAATTCCAGGCTCAAAAATAAACAGTTTTTCATACTCAAATTAAAACGGAAACAAATACTAGTTCTTAAATAATAATTTTCCTTGAAAATATATAAATAAACTACAGTGATTTATAGATATTTTCATTTGAGATCCCTTACCAAATAAATAAATATTTAAACTTTGTCCTGTTAATCACCGGCAACTCCTCCCATCTTCCAGAAGTGGTGCGTGCCATGAGCTATGTGATACAGCAGGGCTGGGCGATGTACTGGGGCACCGCTCGCTGGAGCCAGGTGGAGATCATGGAGGCGTACACCAATTGCCGTCAGTTCAACTGCATCACCCCCATTGTGGAGCAGTCGGAATACCATATGTTCTGTCGGGAGAAGTGCGAACTCTATCTGCCGGAGATGTACAACAAGATAGGCGTGGGCCTGATGGCCTGGGGACCCCTGTCGATGGCCCTCAGTGACACCCAGAACGGGGATAAGCTCTTCCTGCCAAAGGGCTCCTTCAAGACCAAGAGCTTCTCGTGGACCGAGGACGAGATCAATCGCAATGTGAGTGGGCAAGCCTTATAATTAAAAGGAATTTATATTATATTATATAAATTTAACTTCTTCTTCTGCTTACAGGCCGCTCTGTCGCCGCAGGGCAGCTGGGGCAAGGATCGGATAGAGGAGGGACGACGCCACTGCGATCGACTGCGTGACCTGGCCGCCCTTGCCGAGAAGCTGGGCTGCAGTCCCACGCAGTTGTCCATTGCCTGGTCGCTGAAGCACGAGCCCGTCCAGTGCCTGCTACTGGGCGCCACCTCGGCGGAGCAGCTCCACCAGAGTTTGCAGTCGCTGCAGGTCAGTAATTATAATGAAATATTCAAAAATGTTATAAATTTACTGATTGATTTGATTTGTGAATCATTCGTATTCGTATTCGTATTCATGCAGCTGCTGCCGCGGCTCTCATCGAGCGTGATGCTGGAACTGGAGCGGATACTGGAAAACAAACCGGTGCGGCCGCCGATGATCTCGACTTTGGCGCTGCGGTGACAATCAGCGTGCCCGCAGGGGCCGCTCAGCCTGAGCGGCGGCGGACCCTGCGGCGCCGACTCGCCTAAGCACGAGGATGAGGCCTTCATCGAGGAGGTGGACGCTGCCAAGGACGCTGCCAAGCAGGGCTTCTGCCTCATCCAGTGACGAAAGGAGTCCTTAGATAACGATAATAAATTTTTGAAAGTGATTAGCAGTAAAACTAGCCTAAGTAGCAATACCATGACGACAACAATAAGCAGGCAGGAGATGCAGCAGCAGCAGCAGCAGCAGCAGCACCATCACCAGCAGCAACAGCAACAGCAGCAGCAACATCTCCAGCAGCAGCAGCAGCAATATTTGCAACTACAGCAGCAACACCAGTCGTATTTTTCCCTGCAACAGCAGCAGCCACAACAACAGCAGCAGCAGCAGCAGCAGCAGCAGCAAAATCTCCCGTCCAGCAGCAACTCCAGCGAAGTGGCAGCATCGGGATCGGGATCGGGACCGGCAGACCTGCAGTTCGACACTCTTAACAACAATAACCACAGCAACGGTAGCTCAGAACAGCCAACAAATGGAGCCACTGACACCCAGAAACGTCGCTCCCTGCTCAACTTCAAGTCGCTCGACTTCCATCTCAAGTCCCTGTACAGCGGCCTTAGGAGTCACTCCTCCAGTGGCGCTGGTACTGGTGCCAGTCAGCCGAATAGCTCTGCGCCGGCCGTGGATCAGGTCCAGCGAAGGATGCCATATCTGCGGGTGGAGAGCGTGGACCCCGAAGGCGAGTCGTCGCTCCGTAGGACGACCGGTGGAGGCGATGGCAGCGATGGAACAGCACTCTCAGGACATTCCCCCAGCTTCCTTTCACCCTACAGCGGGGCAGGAGGCGGAGGAGCAGTTAGCCTTCAGCTGCCCTCGGCCGATGCGGCCACCATAAGGAGATCCTCAACTTCCGATATAGTGAATTGCAAAAAGGGCGCTGGTGGAGGGGCAGGGACAGGAGCAGGGGGAGTAGGAGCAGGAACAGGTGGTGGTGGTGGATCCGCCCAGGATAGCAGGAGGCCCAGCACCTCGGACTTGCTCCGGAGGGCCAGGGAACGCAAGGGTAGCGAGGCCAGGATGGGTCGAAGTGTTTCGCACAGCGGTCTGACCAGGGGCGGGGCTTTCGGTGGGGGCGGTGGCTTGGGGGGCAGGAGAACCAGCATGGCCTTCTAATAGAAAATATGGAAAAGCGATACGAAAATATTGAGAACAAGTCGGGGAATATTTGCTGCAGAAGAAAGTAAGCTTGAAAATATAATGATGAAAATGGGAAAATATTGGTTAAATGGGGGGTTCAATGAACCCCTCAAAAAAATAACTTTTTGAAAAAAGATTCTAAAATTATAAAGGAAAAATATGTTATGCAGTTAGAGATATAGGTTTGGAAATCCTCTGAGAAGTATAGAAAAGCGAAAGGGATCTGCTAAACATAATGGGTGCAATATATGCTAAAAACTGTTGATCAAATCTGATTCAGAAATCGGCTGACAAAATGGCGCTTATGAATTTTTATCTAGTAAACAATACAAAACAAAAACAAAAACAAAACAAAAGAAAATCAATAATAAAACTAGTAAGAAGGGACTTTTTTGTGGATCTATCCTTACGATTATTATGGTCTATTATGCCTCGGACTCGAAAATAACTAAAGATAGTAGATAAAGGAAAAGCGTTAGGCAAAGGAACATAACATTTCATATCTTTAACTCTCTCTCTCTCTCTCTCTCTTCTCCTCTCTGTCTCTCTATAAAGCCCCAGCAATTGAATATATATTTAATACCCCTCGTGCATCACATCGTCCCAACTTTTATGACAATATTAGATCCTAACTATCGTGTACTATCGTTAACTATCGCCTGGCAAAAGCTCTGAAAACTAACCTGCGTTCTGGCCCCTTAACAAAAAAAGGAAGAAAAAAGAGAAAACAAAAAGCTAATATAAAGATCGATCCATAATCATCTTACTGTGAGAGTTCATATCAAGCGGAAACCCAAAAGCAAGAAAACTAACAAAAATATGGAAGGCAAAGCAAAGAAACCTTGTATGAATGTCTTTCGGATTATTCGATTTGTAGACTTAACGAATGTTAAATGATTGTAACGAATGGAGCGACTAGCGATTAGCGATAGCAATTTACGATTAACGATTAACGATTAACGATTAAAGCGATAAACGCAGAGGGAGTTCATCAGATAAATTAATTTTAGCTAAACGAAAATTTAACTAATGAAAACAAAATGAAAAACAATAAACAATTCAAATCAAATCTTATTATATAGACATTACTAGCATTATGTAGTTAAACGATAACAATTCAAGCGAACATTTTTTAAATCAACAAAACAAAAACTAAGTGAAAACCAAAACCAAAACATGATTAAACAAATGCCTTTCATAACAGCAACAACAACAACAAGAACAACAAATTTATATTTTAAATAAATGCAGTATATATGTAGATATACACACACTCACACATAATTATGTGAAGAAAACGAAAGCGATGAAATAAAAGCCAGCAGCAACAAATTGTTATTTATTAATTGTAGTTTCCGACATCAAAGCCTCCCCCGATTTATAGTCTCATTACCCCGCTATCCCATATAACTAAAAATAAAAATTAAAAAAAAAAAAAACAAACACTAAAAACACCAAGTATTGCAAGGCGTAGGTTATACATATTTAGAAGTCCCAGAAAACCCCCAGATCCAAGCCCATGTATTTTATCATCATTATCGAGTACATATATAAAGTCTTTCTCACATACGGACTGTGATTTCATATAAAAGTAAACGTAAATAATGTAATGAATTAATTATATTAATGACAATTTAATAACTTACATCTAACCTAATGTAAAACTAAGTGCTAAGTTCATTCGGGAGATGCATCTCTCAGATAGACACTCACACAGACACCGTCTCACACACGCCTACTATGTACACCTGTAACCTGTAACCTGTACATAATGAACATATTTAGAGAACACGACAAAAAAGCGAAACCAAATAGCAATTTTCAAATCGAACGGCATTATATACTAACTACTCAACTCTACAATTAATTAACCAAATGCGATTGCCTTAATAACGAATAATAACGAATAGCAAACTGAGAAACACGCAGGCGGAACGGATAGGATCAGATCGGATCGGATCGAATATAACCCAGCCGGGGGCCGGTTTCCTCAAACTTCAGTTCCAGATCGGAATACATTATATACACGCCAACATTTACACAGATATATTACCCCGCAATCCTTGCACTGTTGCTTGAGAAATCGTCCCGCGCCGACAAATAAGAATATATGCAAGCATATATACATATATTGGTTTAGCTCCATCAGATCACACGCAGGATATACACATATATAGGGAGCTCTCGGATATATGAGAGTAATTGCATTTTTTAGTAAGTAGTTAATCCGTCCTCAACAAACGGCCAACCAAATGAATCGATAAGAATAACGATCGGGCGCTGCTTAGCCGATAGTCAAAAACCAATAACTGATGGCCTAATTTATTTCAAATTGAAAAACATTTAAGCGGATTTATTTGAAAGAAGGCTTATTCCAAATCAAATGTTCTTCTATGAAGCAACATAATGCATCTCGACTTTATTGAAGGTACTTCTAATTAATTTCCAAATAATTTCACAAAAATTGTCGAATATGAAAGCTCAAAATTAGTTATTTAAAAGGTTGTGATAGTAATGTTGCAAAATCTCATTTATTCAAAAATTGCTGAACAAGGTCGAATACATATCTACGAATAAGAGAATTATTTCAATAAGGCGGTTATTTATTATTTAAACTATTACTAAAAGAGAAAATTGTATTAAAAACAATATGAGATGAACTTAATTCCAAGAGATTCACGAAATACTTTAAATATTTCTAGGCTTAACGGTTAATCGATGTTCGAGCAGCGCCAATCGGTTGATCCAATCATCAATTGTGGTCATGCCCCCCCAAAGAAAGGGACACGACGTGTGAACCGGAAAGCAATAATGCAAAATAGTGCTGAATCAAGTTCAAGTTCTAACAAATTGATGTACATAAACAATAACAACCATACACGAAGACACATTCACAGTTGCACATCCGATTTATGAGATTAATTTTAGTCTGTTGTTATCGCAAATATTACCACGATTATTATTATTACGATTACGATTATTACTAACCCGTAGCTAGTAAAATCGAATGAGAATCAGCAATTTAAATGCTTAAGCCTGAAAATAACCACAAATACACTCCACACACACACACACACACACACACAACATTATAGTTATACAACAAACACACACAGAATATAAAATGTCGGTTTAATAAATAAATATTAAAAAAGAAAACAGCAAACAAAAAAACAAAAATGTAACGGAAAGTATTAAGCCTGAGCGAGACAGCAATATGAGAGAGTAAGCGCAGATATAGGAAAGAAGGAAGAAGCAGAAACGGTAGAGATAAAAAATCTAGTCAACAAATTTTACTTTACACCAAACAACAAATATTTATAACAATTGCAAAAACCAAAAACCAAGATGAAGGAGAAGAAAACTAAGCGAGAAGAGTATATAATAATAATAATAATAATAATAATAACAATAATAATAAATCTTAAAATTATTTTCTTATCGAAACTGGCAATAATAAATATTAATATTAAATTAAACAAGTAAATAATTATATTATACACACATGAGCCAAATGTGGTGAGAACTTCATAAGTTAACTTCGCATAGAGCAAAATCCCTTGCAAAATCAACAGACAGAAAAAACGACAAATGACACTGAGAAAAAACACTTGATTTCAAATTGAGTCCACGCCAAGCGTACACACACACTCACACACATACTCACACACACAAAAGCGAACGGAAGTTCACCATTTGTTACTGCACCCACACACCCCACAGACCACACACGAAATCAGCTTTACTTTAGATTTTTGAAAATTAATTGCAGGGTCGCTTAGGGTTGCTTAGAAAATCGAGGGAAAACCAAAAACCAAATCCAATTCAGACGCTTGCATATAGCCCTAAATATAAAACAAATATATACAAGATACATTAACAAGCAATAACGATCGTATTATTTTTCTAAGTTACTAGAAAGCGAAATAATATATATCAGACGATCCACTCAATTACATGCGTATATAATGCCAGCATTATGTACACTATATATACATAAATGTTTTGGCGGATTGCAGAGGTGAAGAAACGACGAGGGCAAATTGTTTACATTTCACTTTTAAAACCACATTTAATACTAATAATTCGAAAAGCTAATTAAAATAAGTTATAACAATAACGAACAGCAAGAAGAACAAGCAAAGAGCAACACAGCTAAAATACTGAAAAATTATATAAAAATACAAACTCTTATCTTTCAACCAAAAAACTGAAGTTTTCTTTAAGGGAACTAGTAATTAAAAATAAATTTTATTAAATTATATTTATTTGATTTGATATCCTGCGGGAAAGAAGTCATTTCTGGCCCCTTAAAATAATGAAACAACTTTTCGGCGGACACAAAGCACACAAATTTGTAAAAAATAGTGCATTCTTTTGGGGGTTTCTCTATTTCTAACTTTTGACAATGTTGCAACAATTTGCAAAAAAACCTTAATTTCATATATGATCTAAAACACACCTAGTGAACCGCGAAAATTGAATTTAAATTCAAAAAATCCATAAGGTTTTTTTGCAAATTTTTGTTGTCAAATTGTTTTTGTTATTGTTGTTGTTGTACAAAGTCGTGCATTTTTCTGTGCTTTTCTTTTTCGCCACAATAAATTTAAGTTAGCAGTTTCGGTAGCCGATCGACTTATCGATAACTCTCTGATTTAAAAAATACTTTTAATTAATTGTCATCACCATTCCTAGCGTTGCCAGACTTTTCTTAAAGTTAATTCGGCAAAAACTAAAAATAAATCAAATTTTTTTTAGCGAAATTGACAAGTTTCAAGTTTGGCGAGTTATTTTGGCGCGAATTCCTTTTTGCAGTGTGACCATATCAAATGTCAGCGAATATACCGCGTTCTTTCCCTCTCTTTCCCCTGGCCAACAAACAGTAGTTCAATCGGCGGCCGCTTGATGGCGTTCCATGTTCTTACGACCCTTTTAAAATATAAACTTATGTTTTTTTTAAGTAAATTCTAATTTGGCTATTGAAGGGATGTCTTTAGACCATGAATTTAACGTTTTTTTTAAATTTAAAGTCAAATTTGGCGGACGAAGGATGTGTTTTAGATCATGTATAAAGTTAAGGTTTTTTTTGCAAATTTTTGTTGTCAAAATGTTTTTGTTATTGTTGTTGTAAAAAATCTTTTAGCTGTAGTTGTTGTTGTTGTTGTAGGCACAAATCCAGATTCGAATCTGCACATTTTCAGTACAAATTCGCCAATTTCTGAATTTTATATACCAGGCGCGCAGAAGGCAGTAGCAAGCGACTGAATAGTTTAATAAACTGTTATACTTTAGTCTAGTTTCAAGCCATATAACAGTTTAGCCGAGTTTCGAACTTTCTGTTATAAATGGTTGAAGTCTTCGCTTAGTAGCCCACCAATAAGGTTTGAAACTCGGCTAAAGTATAACAGTTTTTAATAATGTTCATTCGCTTGCTAATGCCTTCTGTGCGCCTGGTATCTGAAATCCCAAAATGGAGGAATTTGTACTGAAAATGGCCAGCTTGAAGTCTGGATTTGTGCCTACAACAACAACAACAACCAGAGCTACAAGATTTTGTACAACAACAATAACAAAAATATTTATAATATTCAATCAGGCCATTTTCAGTACAAATTCCTTTTTTTTAGAGATTTCAGACACCAGGCGCTCAGAAGGCAGTAGATGGACGATGTGCAAGCATAATTTGGTTTGAGTGAAAGCTTTAGTGCACACTCAATTCTATATTTTCACTCAAAATAATGAGTGAAAGCTTTAGCATCAAGTGATGCTCATTTAGCTATTTTGATGCCTTTTTCTCCAAATACTGCAAAATAGCTAAATAAGCATCTCTTGACTTGAGTGCGCACAAAAGCTTTCACTCAAAGCAATTTGTGTAAATTATTTTTGCTTATCGTCCATCTACCGCCTTCTGTACGCCTGGTATCTGAAATCCCAGAACTTACGAATTTAAACAGAAAATAGCCAGATTAGAGTTTAGAATTGTGCCTACAACATGAACAACATCTCGTGTACAACAACATCAACTCGTTTACAAACACAACAACAACTCGTTAACAACAACAACAAAAAAATAAATAATATGTTTTTCC
>VNJQ01002006.1:0-20467 GCA_008042515.1 Drosophila truncata
AGTGCGAGCGAGAGGGCAGGCACTGGACGGTCGCTGCCCCGTAATTATGCGATTTGTTATTCGAGATTTGAGGCGATTGTGACTGTGACTGTGAATCACGGGAATGGGGAAGAGAAGAGCAGGGAGCGGCACCAGTGGGAGATGATTTAAAATGCGATTTCAATTCTGGCATTTTTGATTCGCCCGGTGTCTGCACTCGAAGTCCTCTCAGCTCCAATCCCCGTCCCTCCCCCGTCTCATTTTCAATACCCGGGCTCGGGCATCGCATGCCGATCCAGTCCCAGAACCAAGAATCAAGAGTCCAAAGAGGAGGCGAGGCCAGGGCCATTGCATGTGCATGTGGACAGCCAGACGGACGACAGACCGACCACCTCCTGGCCAGAGTCGCGGACAAACGGACCAACGGACAACATTCGTTCATTCTTTAGGATTCGCTGACTGACTGACGTACTTGGGGGCTGACTGATATGGGTGGAACCCAAAAGTGCCCCGGTGGACCGCGTCTCCCTGGAAGCCTCGTTCAGCCTTGTGCACTGAATGCTTTCCCAATAGATTTAAGGTATATTAACTTTGAGCAGAAGCTGTATTCCGATAGGTATATATTCTTGATTAAAATTAATCTGTGAATCGGTTTCTAAGAGAACTTAATTGTCATAATTGTAGTTTTGAATCGCTTTTGTAGCCTATCTTTTAAGTTATAACCTTCACTCTGTCGCACGAATGGTGGGAATATAAATTGTAAAGAGTTAAAACCGAATCCTGATCAAATCAAGAATATTTCTAATTCTAATCTTTTAATTGTGTGACGTATGAACTTCTTGTTTAAGAAGTAATGTTAAAATTACAATTCTTATGCACTTTAAGTAGGTATATTTTAACTTACTTAAACGTTTATAGTTTAAAATAAAATATGTAAGTATTTACACATTTTTTTTTTATATAATAATATAATATATATATATATATATAATATAGAGAAAATCCTTATAGAGTTTCCCATATTAATGTTGTATTAAACATTGCAGCAAGTATAATAAATACTTAAATCTACGTCGGATTCTATTTTAATTATTAATTATTAAAAAATTTTATTTTCTATTTGTAGTTTTTTATTAAATCAGGCGAGAGCATCGTCACCTACATGCGTAAGTTCTTGGACGCCCTCCAGTTGGAACCCCTGACTATTCAGCAGGAGTTGCCCTGCAAGATCATGAATATATTCCATTCGCTGTGGAAGCACAACCTGCAGATGTTGGTCGATGAGGTGGTAAAAGATATGCAGTTTTGGCCGAAGATCGCTGCTCCTTTGTTCAGCGAACTGCAACCGAACGTAAAGATTTACACGCAGCTCCTTAACATTATCTCCATTGAGGTCTACACAGGCAACGGAAAGAATTCCGCTCTCCTGGACATGATGACCAAGTTCTTTCAGCCCAAGACTTTTGAGCCCTGGCTAAATTACGTTTTTAACATGCCCAAGGTGCCGGCTGTTAGTACTTCTGCGTCCTCTGATGAACTGCCAAACTGGATCTGCTGTCTGCAGGTGTTTAAGGACCTCATTGTGATCCTGTTGAAGAAGCAGCCCAAGTTTATGGTCATTCCCGAGTCGCAATTCAAGCTGATGGCCGAAAAGTGCTTAACAGTGCTAGTGGATCGCTCGAATTATCTGGAGGATATGCGGTCCTTCATCGTGCTGTCCGAAACAAACAGTGGCGAGGAGGAGCAGGAATTGATGGAGCAGCTGCTAGAGCTCATGAGCCGCATCTGTTCCTGCTATGAGGATCTTCATGTGAGGGGCAAGGAAGCCTGTCTGGCCATCATCACAAAGTGTGCGCACCTCTACACGGGTCTGCTAATCCGCGACTCATCTATTGCCCTGCGTTTCCTCAATTCCGTGGTCAGCATCATCTGCAGCGAGCTGCAGCACATGGAGAACTCAGTGAGCTTGGAGAAGACACAAAGTCTGAACACTTCGGATAGTTCGGGTGGCAGCAAGGCGTCCACCAACTCGCTGATTGCCTGGTCACCATTATTCTTGAGAAGCATAAAAAATGCTTCCTCCACGAAGCTCTCCAGTTTGTGGGCATTCATGAGGTCTATTTGGTGGATGCCCTGTTGCTGAGCAAGCAATCCCTGGAGCCAGCAGCCATGCAGCTTATCAAGGCGGCCATAAGCTTGGTCGCCTGTCTGACGGAGCATCAAAAGTAGTGGCAGGAGGAATACGACTCGTCGCTGGGAAATATAATGGTAAGTTTTACACTGAAATTCTGCAAGAGTTCTTATCAATAATTTAAAATGTTGGCTGACAGCGTGCAGTTCAGGGCCTATTGTGCCACAGCTCTTCCCTGTTCCATCAGCAAAGGAACCTTAAGTGTCTCCTGGCTGGTCGACGTTCGCAACTGGAGATTCTGCGCAGCACAGAGGCTTTGACTATCGATGACGATCTCATCACTGCCTGCAATGAGTGAGTTTCTGTGTGAAAATAAAGAAATTTATTTAATTTTTTAATAATTTAATGATTCAACAGCCTCACAGACATCATAATTTACTGTGTGAAGTCCCTGTTGAGATTCAGCCCTGACCTGATGGACCTGCTCTGCGGCAGTATCTATGAGCCGCACAAATGGCATCCTTTGCTGGATGTAAAGTTTGGTGCCCCCAAGTTGAACGAAGACAATGTGACGCTGACATTTGGAATGGTCCTCAACATGGTTAATATATACGTTAAAGCCTTAAATATGGTAAGAACATTTATCTTCGCAATCTTATGCATTCTTTACAAACTTTAATGAATCCACAGCAAAACCATGGCTTCAGCGATGTTCCCTTGAACACGCTGCCCAATGTGGAGAAGCCGGCGACTGATCCAGCCGAAGATGCCACCATTTGCCTGAACAACCAAACCAATCGCACCTTCTCCAAGTCCCTGTCCACCGTTTCTATTTCCACTGCGGGCTGTCCAGCCAGTGAGTTGCTCTCGAATATGGACAGCCAACTGTGCTTGCTGGCCCTGGAGCATTTGCTTTTCCTGGTGGCTTCGCAGGTCATTTGCATTATTCGCTCGCCGGAACTGGAGCCGCGATGGAAGACAATTGTGCGAAGAGACATAAGCAACGAACTGGTGATCTTTCACGAATTTGTGCGCCGCAAGGTGATTGCCAATTACAAGGAGAATCGTAGTCCATGGCTGCGACGCAAGCACGGACTCTTCCTTCCCAGTACTTCATCCCGCAATACCGATCAAGTCCGTCGCGTCAGCAGTGCCGCAAATGAGCTGCGGGTAAATGTGGTTCGGCGGCAGCACCTGCAACAGCGGCTTCGCAGTCCGCCGCCCAATACCTTCGACATGAGCGTCGATATTAGCGGCGAGGAGCAGGAATTGATGGAGCAGCCGCTACAGCTGATGAGTCGCATCTGTTCTTGTAATTTATGTAATTTAATTTTATTTAATTTAAATCATTTAAAATATTTTAAAATATATGTATTAAGATTAATATTTATTTCGGCCAAAACATGCAAATATGCAAATATACCTGAGGGATTTAAAGGCAAAGATATATCGATATCTTTTTTTTGAGACCAGCCAAGACCGGAACCACACCACCAGCAGATCTTCAGTGGAAATTTATGGAATCGGGCATGGGAACAGTATAGTACTGGGGAGGGCTATAAATACAGAGATAGTATCTATTAGATACTATATAGACCTATAAAATAGAAAATTAAAATCCGAAAGAATATCTTGATCAAAACGTTTTCTAGAGCTCTTTAATATTGAAACAGTGGATTACTTAAGGAGATTTGGAAGTTATAAAATTATAAATACTGAACCCGTTAGGCAAAATCCCCAATTTTAAAATGCCTTGAATTCTAGTTTTAAATTTTGAATTTATTTTATCTAATACTCCATTCAAAAGTTATTCAATTTTCCGACAAGAATAAACCTGCCCTTTTTGTAATGAAAACATTTGTCCATTTGATTGTTTTTTAGTGCTACTCTATTATATTATATTATACATTCTTTAATTGTATTATTTATATATGCTTTATTTTAATTTTTATACATAATATGTATATATTTAATTTATTTAAGGACTTTAAATCAAAGATTTCATATATGTGTACAAATAAGCTCTAATTGTAAACCTTTAGATACTAGTGCATGGTTTTTGGAAAGTTAAGTTGTTGTACAAATCTTATTGTTGATGTAGGAAAACCCAAGGCCCTAGCTGATAATAGTGACATTTTGCAGTACACTTGGCCCTCGCTTAACACGGGGGTTATGTTCCTAGAAAATGTCGTGTTAAGCGAAATCGTATTAAGCGAAACATGGATTCAGTACAAAATAAGGGGTTACGTTCTCAAAATTCAAAACTGGCAGCAATTAAAATTTTTGATTGTTCAAATTTGGTCGGTTTTTATTAAAGTTTTATTTTACAAATTAAAAGTTAATATTTAACTAAAAAAGTGGCTTCATGTAATTAATAATTAATTAATAGGTTAAACTTAAAAATGGAAAAACAAAGGAGATAATTTCATTCTATTAATATCATTCATTGTTTGAGCCAGTTTATTTTAGCATGTTTTCTTTTTTAATGGCTCTTTATAAAAAAAATTAAACATTTTCGACTGTTTTGTAACCTTTAATGTTTCTTTATAGGCACTAACGCGATAAACGCAGTAAAAAAATACATATCGATATTTTGCAATCGTGTAAGAACGAGGTTTTTAGCGTGTTAAAGGGGGAATGGGTGCAAATTTGCAACCGTGTAAGACCGAGTTAGTGCTAAAAGAGTTCGTGTTAAGCGAGGGCCAAGTGTATACATTTTAAAACAATGTGGGATTTGATACACCGGAAACACAGAAGGTACTAACGATTAAATGACAATAGCAGTGCTTACCTTTTTAATAGAAGTGCGGAACAGTTTATGGTTTTCTTTTAAATTGTGAAATATAATCAACGTGATCTTGGTGCCTTTCTTTGAGGAAGGTATTCGTTTTGAGTGGTTTTATGGGCTCTCTTTGAGGAAGGTATTTGACTCTCCTTAATAAAGGTATTTTCTATCACTTCCCATCCACAAGAGAGCAGCTTTGCTATGCACCATACCATATTGTTAAAATACCCGTTAACATCGCTAATTTTCCCTGATTTTTCGCCAGGAGCATGAACAATCCCCAACTAGTTTTCAAATTGTATTTGCCAGCAACGCTTTTCCTCCTCTGACCCAAAAGCATTAAAGGACACGAGCTGCAAAAAAAAAAAACAATCGTGGCATGGCCCGAGGGCCCGACCAAAGCTGAATTGGAAAAGCTTTTCATTCATAACCTTGCACACCAACACCAACAACAACAACAACGAGTGGGTTGTGGGAGCAAGGGTGGGGACAGGAACAACAATAATGGTGTTAGCAGCTTGCGGAAATGCAGCGAAATGAAAATTCGCACAGAAGATAAGCGTTACCGGGAAATGAAAAAATAGGAAAATAAGCCAACTATAAAAAAACAAAGGCAATGCTGCTTATTGGGGCCATGGAAACTGCACAAATTGCGTGGAAACTATGCGACAGCAAGCGGGGGAAACTCTTTGTAACTTCGCACAGTCATATTTCATTAGTTCAACCGAGATCTGTTGTAAGCGGCTTACGCTGTTTGGGATTCCTAGCTCTCCCACTCTCAGCCACTCCTCCCGGCGCCCACTTCCGTTTCCTTTCGATTCCGTTAAGCTTGAACACATGCACAAATAAATGTATCACCCGGAGCGTTGGGAAATCGCTCTCTCATCGCTTTCACTCTCTGAATGCTTCAGTGTTTCAGTGTCTAGGTCGAGGCAGCTTTCTCTCCGGCTTCCTGTGTCCCATGTCCTGTGTCCCGTGTCCTGTGTGACTGTGAGAGTGTGAAGGTCGCCTGGCCATCAGTTCGATGTGTCTGTATTGGGTTCGTCCCCCTTTTTTTTTTTGTTTTTCTTCTTTTTTCCTGGAAAATTTAAGCAGAGAGCAGGGAAAAACTATCGACCGACCGCGTGCGGGTGATGTTTACTAGGTAGAATTGGCGGTAAATGAAAGAAAACTTCTGTTAGGTTGGCTTTAGCTAGTGAAAAGGATTTCAATTTCCCAAAATCAAACAATAATTAAGTGTTCCCTCCTAAATATGGCAATGAATTGCATTTCAATTTGCTTTTTGTGGGAAACACACACTCTCCTAAGCATAATTAAGTGAGTTATTGTTCAAGGACCAATTGACGGTACTGAAACACTCGCATAAAGGATTGAAAGCTCACTGATGCATTGCCAGTCAATCACTGAAGAAAAATAAAATATGATTATAAATTAATCTATTAAGAGAGATGTTTAAATACGAAAGTTTAAAACTAAAGGAAGGTTAAATTAAAGCTCGTTTACCTTTGACCCTTTGAAAGAATAAAGATAAATAAATTGTAAATATAAATGAATACATTAATTTATCATTTAAGTTTAGGCTCAGAGTAGACATTTTTTTGTTTCTGTACTAGGACACTCTTAATGTATTTTTTTATTTAATAAAAAAAATGTATACAAAATAGGAGAGTTGTGAAATTGCGAAATGCCATCATTAAAAGCCTCAACTTAATACTCTCGTTCTTAGCCAGCTCCTGCTCGTTGTTTTCTACTTCCGCTTCCGTTCTCATACTCGTCGCCTTGATCGTTAAGCTCTCTTCCTTTCAGACACGCTCTTGCTCTGTATATCGTTGTCCTTACCCGTCGTTTTGATCTTCGCTTACTCGCTGGTCTCAGTGGTTATTGTCTAGGCTATTGTTTCTTTATTACATTTTTACTAAGCTACATTTTAAACAAGAATTTATGCACTTAGCTTGGTAGAAAAATCTCGTCACCACTACTTATTCGATTCTGGTTAATTTTGGCTCAGTGCTTCCGGCAGCATTACTCCTCCCACTGCCTATGTTCGCTAGCATCGCACCTCCCTTGGGGGGCCGTAAATCAAATTGCAAATCAAAAGCAGCGCCCAGCAGCTGCCATAAACTTTTATGGCAACTGAGCGTGGGTGGAGAGTTTCGGCTCGGCAATGTCGAGCTTTTTCCGCTCACGCTTACCGAGTGGGAAAAGCGCTCGCTCTCGTTTTCGCCGCTCGCCTTTCGCTTTCGCTTTTCACTTTTCACAGCTGGATTCTCGCAATCCGCTTCCTGGCCCGCTGGCTTCCGTTTCGCATTCAGTTGCTTTCGAATTGTCCGCCAAATTGGACGCTCCTGTGGCCAGCAGTTGTGCGTATCCTTCGATCCACCCACGGGAGCAGACATAGTGTTTGTGTGGAGGAAAAGAACCAAGTCGTGCGAATATCGCTGAAATTTATTTCCAGGCCGAGAAAAGATCCTCCGCGGAACTAAAGTGCTGAAGTGGTGAAAAGTGAAGAGGATCCCCAAGAAAAGGACTTAATTCTTAATTGTGTAAGTCGCGCGTAATGCAAAACTCTTCTATGTACGCATGAGTGTGTGATTGTGAGTGTGAGTGTGAGCGTGTGTTTCCCTGCTGCTGCTACTGTATTGGTGGGAGTGTCCTTCGGGCCTTGTGTGCCATTGCCACCGCCAGTTAATATTTAAAACAATTAAAAACTGACGGGAGTAGAGTGACATTAAAGCCAATACGCGCCCCAAGGTCTGCGTGCCGCCGAAGGGACGTAGTGACGGGCCTAATTAAGCCAGATCCCGTTGCAACGCGGCCAGGACACGTCAACGCTGCCAACGCACGGATAACTGCATTGTCTGCTTAACTTGCCGTTAATTCGACCTCATTACGGCCCACACTGACCAGCCTCAATACGAGATGGCTGCCCTCTGCCTCTGCTCCGTCGGAGACTCAAAGCCAGCAGATGGCCATTTTCCTGGAAATGGCCATGAAAATTCCCACGAACTGCAGCGTTGCGTAGCATACTTTTTCGGGAAAGTTTCATCGAATTAAAGAACACGGCAACATGGCTAAGAAATCATAAGTATTATTAAGAGCATTCCAAGGGGAAACTTTTAAGTAATTAAGAGTCAAGTATAAGCTGGCACTTTAAGGAAGTATTCGCTGCTCAAAATGTAATGAAAACTTTTAATATCTAAAATCTTGCAAGAGGGGTAAAACAACTTCAACTAAAGTTACTAAAGGAGAGTTTACCTACAAACCGGACTTCCTTGAACTTGCTTTTCTTTCTGAGTAAGACCTTAGATAACCTTGAAGGTTAAAAGGTTTAAAAACGGGCACTTGAACTCTTTTTAATAAATAAATAAAGGATAAAAGTTCTTAATTAAATTACTTGAAACTCAGTCTTGACTTAGTCAACCTAATTTTGCAATTTAATTTAAATCCCTTAGTAAATCCAGCAATACATATTTTCCAGTTCAAATTCGGCCCTAATGGCTGCCACAATTTATGTCTGGATTAAACTGAAATTGAAAGCTGATTGGAACCGTAATTTTCATTATCTGCTATATTGATCAATAAATTTGCATGTGCACGTCAGAGAGCTCCTCCAGAGCCAGAGCTGGGCATCAGGTGCAACCAATTCCGGGCAGAATGGATACTTGGGTCTGAGCAAATATTTGCCACAAGTTGGCCAAGATGTGCTGGCCCCGGCCGAAACCCTTCTCCTTGGCCCTTCGCTTCAGCCGAGCGTAGATGAACGCAAAATTAATTCCAGCTTCCACCCGCTGAGGCCGTCTCCGCGAGCGACATCTTCCTTTGGCCAAAGTCCCGATAACTTTTTACTACTTTTTTTTTTGCTATTCTCTTTTTCCTCTAAGTTTTCCCCATACCAGCTTGAGTTTTCTCTCTCCGCTGGATTCGCCTTCGCTTTCTGGGCTCATTGTTATTGGAATGTCTATGTCGGTTTTTTTTTTATTGTCTCAGACAGTCAAGCCTTGCTAAAAGAGCCTTGGTACACCTGTCCTTAAGGAAAACATAAGAGATTTTCTATACCTTTGCCTTTTAAATTACTAAAAGAATTTCTATAAAGATTTCATTTACTTACTAAATATTTAATTTTCTAAAGACACCTCTAATTAATTGAGGCAGGTATCTGTTTCCCATTTAATAATATCCAAGCTCTACTGTTCGGTTTCGGTTCTTTTGTTATAGTTATTGCTGAGGCTCTCGTTGTTCTCGCTACCTTAGCATCCTTGCCCTTGCTCCTCTCAGGGTCCTGCCTCCCTCTCCTTGGCATGTCGCTTTTTGTTCCTTTTTCCTGTGCGCCTTGTGCCTGCCTTCCTTCCTGTTCGGCATGAACGTGCGTTGTTTCCTCCGGTTTCATACGGGCTTTTGGCATTGGCCTGTCCGTGTTTTGTGCGTGTTTGCCAGGGCTCAGGCTCTGGCTCTGGCTCATACTCATTCTTGGTGTTCTCTTATTTTTTTGGCTCTTTTTTGTTGTTATTACCAAACCGGGGGCGCGCTTTCCGTTCGTGTGTACATTTAAATCGCAATCAAATAACAATAAAAACATCAGCGAGTGATCGGTGACATTCGTGGGATCCCAGTGCATTAGGCTTAAAGCCACATCCTGATGGATGGCTGGATTTGTGACTGAATTGTGTCAGCCAGGGCGTATACGCAATGTCCCTGAAATGTTGACTTATCGTTCCCCCCGGGAAGTTGTTGTTGTAGAGGCTTAAGTGGCAAATTGATAATGTAAAGGAACTTGAGGGAAGTTTTTAAAAGAGGGAAAATATGTTTGAAGAATAATTTATGAATAAATTGTTACCAAGTGTAAATATTTCTAGGAAAATGTAATAAATTCGAAACTTGTGTCTTATAAACCAGAAAAAGAGATCAATAACAACTACAGGTTGAAGGGAATATTGCAAAATATATAATAGAGTCTCAGATTTCAACATGTTCGTGTGCGAATCAATATTATATGTATCCTTATATGATATATATATCCATTACCCAAGGTTCAGCCAAAGTTCAGCTTAACCCAGCAAAAGTTGATGATTACTCCGATTCTTTAGCAAAGAGAGAACAAAGTGAAGGCAAAATGGATTACTTGTATTTATTAATGCAAACGTGCGGGATTAAGCCAGGAAGAGGTTAAGGGGAAGGAGTGACAGCAAATGCTATGAACTTTGACCTTCGCATTGCGGCTGGTCATGGCACTAGGGGAGGTGTCAAAGGAGGAGGAGCGGCTACAGCAATAAGCTGTTTAACTGCTAGTGCATGTCAGTACCCACTTTTCCCCGCTCCCCATCACTACCCAGCACTCCCTCGCTCCCGCTCCGCTTCGCAGACAATGCAACTGCCAATGAATGGGCTTGGAGACTTTCTCTTCTGTGTCAGTGTGTGTGTGTGTGTTGGTGAAAGTGAGCAAGGCTGATTGTATTAGTTGTTTGTGGCTAACACAGACGTTTGCGTCCATTTAAGCGTAAGGCTCCGCCAAGGGAAGCGCGCGTCCTTATGCAACATATGAACAGCAAATCAGATTGCAAACACAATAAAAGCTGTGAGTTTTCCTGGAACGATAAAGGAAAGTATCCTTTTGGTTAAGTGAAAGTGTTGCTCTATCGGTTTTTTATAAAGTTACAAATGGTTTATTAAAATTATTCGATTATTATTACCTTCAATGTGGAAAGTGTGTGCTTTCTGTATAAAAAAGTACCTTTTCCTTCTAAAAATATGTGTTTAAATAAATAAATTTCTATATAGTCTTTTTTCGAGTGTTCCCCGTGAATCCTCGTGAATGCAATTTACAAATGTTGACTATGCAATGAATATATTTATGTATATATTCACCTGTCAAACTCATGCAGGGAAACTGTGCATTTATTTCGTTGTAAATCAATTCTCCTCCCCCAATAAAGGCATCCTTTGTTAGCATTCGACCAGTTCGTGCAATTGCTGCAGGACCAGGCCATGCAGCATATCCCTGGCCGTAATGCATCCGGAGCAGGGGCATTCCCTGGAGTTGGGCACGTGCTGGGACTGCAGGTTCATCTGTCGCAGGCATTGTCGAGCCTTCGTTCGCTCGAGCTTCTTAAGAGTCCTCATTTTGCAGTAAACCAGGCTGTAAATGGTGATACCTTAAAGGAATAATAATAATAATAAATAATATTAATAATTTTATTATAAAATAATAATTCTCTATGGAAATAATAATTACTTAATAAAAAATTAGCAACCGAGCAATATTTGGATTAATTTAAAGTGATGTCAATCTTATTCTCCGATTAGAACTAGTATTAATTAAAATAAATTAAAAATTCCACTCACAAACTCCAATTACAGCAACGTGCAGAAGCACAACCATGAAGACAATGCGAGTAAAATGTCGATGCTGGTGCAGCTCTTCGAATGGAAAGTCCACATTGCTGCTTTTGTTGTTCTTCTTAATAACGGTTTTATCAACAGTTTTATCAATGATTTCAGTCATGGTTTCATCAACAGTTTCACCAACAGTTTCACCAACAGTTTCACCAACGGTTTCACCAACGGTTTCACCAACTGTTTCACCAACAGTTTCACCAACAGTTTCACCAACAGTTTCACCAACAGTTTCACCAACAGTTTCACCAACGGTTTCACCAACTGTTTCACCAACAGTTTTACTAAAAGATTCAGCAACATTTATGCTTTCCAACGATACATACACATCCTCATCCTCATCGGCTTCCGTGGAATTCCACTCAGTGATGTTTTCGTAATCAAACATCTCCAGCAGCTGTGTCTCGTTCAGCCAATCAAAGTCTTTCCGGGAATGCATAGAGATTCAGATTTAAAATAAATAATCAAAGCAATCTCTAGGGCCTTTCAATGTTCATACCCGTAAAGTTGTCATCGGCTTGGGGCAGGTGGGGGAAGGTGGTCAGGGCTGCCGTAAACAACAGCCACCTGGCTGCGATTCCCTGCGAGGACAGAGGCATGGTGCTGCCGCGATTGTTCCAATGCAACTGAAAAAATTAAACACTCGCGACTTGCACGTTGCCGATCGATGACTGCTCAATCGGATAGCAAACAGCTGCTTGTAGTTTATGATAAACGATTTCAATAATAAATAATAATAAATACATTTTACTATCTATATATTTAATTAATTAAAAAAAGAGCAATTTGCTTTGATTAAAATGCAGTTTTGATCGAAATGAATCCTTTTGTTAATAAATCTATTCCCAAGGAACTCAAAAAGTTCAGTTTTTCTTCCATATCCTAAATACACTGCGTAGAAACACCGCAGTTCTCAATGTACAGTGAAATCCGGCTGCGGCGACAATTGGGACAGAGGCATCCTGTCTTCGGGGTATGTTGCAAGGTCAGCTCCCGAATCGTTACTGTGTCCTGCGGTATATTAGGCCACACAATGCTCTGGGTGCGCGGAGCATAAATATCAAGGCCATCTGGTGTAGAAGCCATGGCCTGCCAAGTCCGACAGTAGCAGCAGAGGCAGCCTGTCCAAAGGAATAAGTTAATAAAAGTAAAAGCTATAATTATAATTCCTACTCACCTAAGCAACCCATTAAAATCAGGAACAAAAGGGACAAAAGAGTCACCAAAAAGATTCTTGCCTGATCCTCAGCCAACGGAAAGGGTGGACTTATTCCCCTATTACCCTGCCGATCCACAAGGCATTCCCTTGGCTCCAATAAAATGAAAAAAGCGGCAATGACGAAAATGCATCGTGTGCCCGGTGCCAACGGCATTTTGTTAATGGCTTGTTCCGCTTTCCACCGGGCAATAAACAACTTCAAAGTGGAGAAAACCTTAAAAAAAAACAGCTGCGAGCAGATGGCGACATCGCCGTGAAAACAATAACATTTGACTGAAAACTTCTGGGAGAAAGAAACATGTAGCATAGGTTTATCTTACACGATTTGCCAGGCATCCTTGACTGGAGCAAAATAATAGTTTTAATACAGATTCTTATAGTGTTTATAAATTGTTACCCTCCGCACCACAAAGTCTGTTTTTCTTCTCAGTAAATGTACATAAACCCCGCGAACATACCACATAACCTTCAGAGGAACACACACAACCCACACTCATCACCCCTTTCACACACACACACACAACACACACTCTTGTCGGAAAGCATTAAGTCTGAGCGTTTTGCCTGGGTGTGCATTTGTCATAAACCAAATAAAAAGTAACCCATTTACTCTGAGAAATTACATTTAAATTGCAAATTTAAAGTAAAAACAAAAAAAGTACTCTCTCCCGACAGTCAGCAGATGCATTGAAAAAAAATAAACCCTGAAAACGTATGCAAAGGTGTCAACCGAATGGAAAAACGAGAAAAATTCTGCGAAAAGCTGGATAACAAGAAAAAATCATTTGCAGACATAATTCACTTAGCCGCCAACCGCGGTTCTCTACCTCCGTGTTTATTCATTTCCCACACACTTCGTTAGCATGCATTAATTTTCACAATTTTCCTAACTCTATATATCATTTGGAAAATCTGTCCTCAAGGCAAAAGGAAATGTGAGCGCTTTTGGCTGGTTTTATTTTCAATCGATATTGCGGCAACTAATTTCAAAATAGGCTAATGGATAATTTGTGTAGGACTAATTGTAGAGAAGTTATGACTTAAAATATTAATATTATAATTAAGTGATATCATTTAAAGGTGGACATTTTAATGGAAAGTTAAATAAAGCGATTATTAATTAGTCTACATTTTATTAAACTTAAGGAAATTAGTGCTACACCGCTTGAGAGTTCACAGAAACTATAGAACTTCATAGATCTGTTGTTTATTGTACTCTACACCAATCACTTTTATTATAAACATATATATTTATTTTCTTCACAATTTTAAGGCTAAAACTAGCAGAAGAAATTCTTTATAATTCCTGCTGGCAGTAAGGCCATGCTTATTCTAAAGACAAACTTAATCTGATTGTAATTAACTAGTTCGTTAGTCCTTGCTCTTATGGTCTTAGAGATATTCTGTCTCATACAGTTAAATATCTCTAAATTAGAGCCCGTAATAAGACAGATTAAAATGGTTTTTACTTTCAAAGTAGAAGATGGCTTATTCTGCCTTACCTGGCTATAAACACAAGGTAAGGCCACAAGAAATACAAATTTACTCGCCCATTTTCAGCAATTTAATCAACGAAATGATTTGCAATTTGAAATTCATAAAAAAAAGGAGGAGAATCACTTGAAATGCCACTTTACGCGCATTTTGATTGTGATTTAGCGCTGAATTTGCGATTACCAGGACGATGACAGCGAAGGACGACAGACGATGACGAAGTAGATGAATATTTAATGCGGGGAACAGGACCCGAAGGGACTCCAGCAAGGGCCTGAGGTGCGTGGAAGGCATTGCCTGTCCTGCCTGCCTGGCAGTCTGACAGTCTGGTCCGGGCTAGGGAGGGGTGTGGTGGCAGCCTAGGAGATGCAATAGAACGTGAAAATCTGTTTTCCACAACGATCAGAGGCACGAGGCTGGGGCGAGAAGAGGCACAAGGAATGGAGACGACTTCGTTGCAACGAAACAAATTTGTATGCGTGTGCTTTGGCCTCCGCCGATGGCCATGTTGCTCTGCTCCTGGCAAACTAGCCAATCGATATTTCCCGTCCTGCACTTGAAAAAGCCCCAATAATAGCAGCTCAAACTGGGCGCCAAAAGGGGGCCAGCATCCGCTGCTCACTTTGATTGTTTAATTTTCAAATACATTCTCATAATTGGCCAACGTGTTGAAGTCTTTAACTGGGACACATTTTAGTAGCACTAAAGTGTGGGAGAAATAAAATATCTTGACAATTTAACTAAATTTAAACTAAACTATTTAGTTTTGATTCTTTTTTATAGCCTAATATTGAATGAGAACCTTTCTGAATGATTGTTCAATTATAACTCCTTTTTTGTATATATAAATTCATATTTATGATATTTAGGGAAACTTGTCTTAAATTCTTATAAACTGATCAACAAATTTAGCTTGCTCAATTAATTTAAATATTTTATTTGGAACTTCCTATATTTAATACTTAAATAAAGTTTAAAAAGCTGAGAAAATTATTCCTACAAAACTTTAAAATTGTATTGTTAGTTACTACAGTTTACTGCAGTGAATCCGAATTTTAAAGCTCAAAAATAATGTAAAAATCAATTTATAAATGAAATTTAATATTATCTTAAGTAAATAATCTGAGATAAAATAGAAAATATTCCCTGTTTTATTTATTTATTCTCCAGATTTGTTCCAAATCGTATTTATCGTTTTATCTTTGCTTATAACTTTACCCCAAAAAACTTAAGAACTTTAGCAGATAGACCTATGCTTATGCTATATATCCTGGATCTACCCTTTCGCCTGAAACCTCCCCAAACCCATGCGGGGGGCCCGAGGTCGCCATCTCGCTTTGTTTTGCCGCTTGTGGGCAGCCTTCGTGGGTTCAAGTTCAAGTGCGCCGAGCTTGCCCCTTCATAATTGACTTGTGCAACAACAGAAGGAAAGGAACAACAAGGGGTGTAGGCGTGACAGGGGCATGGTGTGGGACTGGGACTGGGACTGGGCCCATGATGATGACGAAGGTCCCTTGTCTCGCCTTGGGGGCCCGGCCGAGGGAAATTTAACTTTCGCATAAAAATGTCAAAAAAAGGAAAATTATGAAATGCCAAAAGGCGGAAAACGCTGTCGGCGCACTGTTCGCAAAAAAAGAAGAACAGAAACGAACAGGAAAACTAGAATGCAGCTTCTGCTCCACCCACCCCCCGCACTGCACATTCCCAAGGTCGTTAAATGCAACCCTCCCCCCAGCGGCAACTGCGCCGCCCCTACGTTCTCATCAAGTGTAAACAAGCGGGCGACGGCAGAAGCTCGAAAACATTTTCACACTCGAATTGACCAAACACAAACAAGGCACAGAGTGATGGCCCAGGGGGTTCTTGGGGAAAAGTGGAAAAGTGGAGAAGGAGTTACGCTCCCCTCTCGCCTTTTTTAGTTGCTTTTTTCGCTCTTTCACGTATACGACCCGTTGCACTTTAACTATTCATTCGCTGCTTTATTAAAAGGGCTTTCACTTTGCTCGCTGCCAGCTTTATGTGTGCTTCCGGCATTAAAGGTGGCAACCCTGCCAAAGGTGAATTACATGTTTAATAAAAGAGCATTCGGGGGTTAGTACTTTCCCCTTTTTGTGGTTTATGTCCACTCAAAAATAGTTCTTATTAGTTTAGGACTCTTGGGCGCTTCTGAAATAAATGTAAGGGAATTTTAAGGAATAATTCTTAAACAATTTGATAAATATAAATTGTGGGATTATTTATTGTGGGATTAAATTAGTTCCTATTTAATTTTAAAACTTTAGCAAAATAAATATTTTAAAAAATGTTGGCTTTATTCGATGTCTTGTTCCTCGTTAGCTCGTCGTCTTGTGGTCACTCTCGTTGTCTTTACTCGTTAGTTAATCCTCAACCTCAATCCTTTACTCGTTCTAGTTGCTCGTCGAAAAGCTACTTGTAATAAAATATTTTATTATATATTTTTAATTCAGCAAAAGACCCTTCAAAGTACTATTTAAGAGACCAAAAGTCGTGTCCTGACAACTAAATACATGTTTTAAAGTCCCCGTTGAAAGGCATTCAACTGTGAATTTCAAACATTAGCGCACAAACGATTGGACAAACATTTGTTTACAATTTCCCAAATATTCCCGCCCAAAGAGCATATAATACAAGCGTGCTTTTCAATCAAGTCGCTTACAAACATTTCAGCCAGAAGTTGGTCAAAGTTTGCTGTTCAGTTGGCCAGAATACGCCCATCTCCCCTCCCCCTCACTCACACCCCTACCCCCCCATTTATTTACCGAGCCGAAATGCCAACTGTTTGTGCAGAATCCCGCTCCTACGTGCCCAGAATAGTCGGATTGCTTGGATCTCAGCCTGTGGAAAATAAATAGATTTCTCTGTGCGCCCTAAAACGCTTTCAGCTTCGACTGACCGTTGCGATGCAAAACTTTGCCAACACTTTTCACGCTTTTTCAATGGAAACTTTAGCGCTTCCGCCTGCCACCTGCCACCTGCCGCCTCTCGATCTCTCGATTTCCATTGTCAGGGCTCTCTAGATGTGAATTGTGCAGGTTGTGTTCCAACTATTTCCCAAAAAGTTCGCACAAAGCTAAATGTTTATTTGTACTGCAGTTAGTTCGGGGCCCTGTTTGTTTGCCATTTTTTCCGGTTTTTTGTGTTTTTGTCTTTTTTTTTATGTTTGTCGCCGCCGAATCGCATTCTTGGGCCCTGCCCAGGGGCATTGCTGGAATCATTAGGAACTATTTGCTAAGCAAATGCCACCGGCGGCCACTGGGAATGGGCTGGCATAGTTAAGAGGCGGAATGCTGGACCACAGGAAAGGGGGGGAGAACTGAGAACCAGGCCAGGAGCAACCTTGCTCGAAATGGCAATGGGAATTGGGTTCTGTGGTTTGGCCAGAGACTGGCCATTGTTTTCCCCCCCCCCCCCCCCCCCCCCCCCCCCTCCCAATTTCTGCGAAAAGTTTTCACTAAGACTCACCAGAGTTTTCATGATGAAATTCCCTGGGTTTTTCCCCACGATGCTGCTGACTATTGCCATTTCACAGGTCATCATTAGCACATTGCCAGGCCCAGGGGCACACTCACTTGGTTAAATACACATTTGACTGCCTAATTACGAGCCGCTGTCAACAAATTGCCTTGTAAAAACACCGGCAAGAGCCAAGAGCAAGAAAATGGCACAAAAAACGTGACCAGGCAAACACTCAAAGGCGGTGTGGAAAAGCGGACGCAGCCTCTCACAGCTCATCGTCTCATCCTCATCCTCATCATCACATCATCACATATCCCATCACAAGCTGTTATGGCCACTACAGCAAGTGTGACAGTTGTTCCATAAACCCTATATATATGCCTATATATGTTGGAACATGTGGGTGAGGGAGGATGCTGTTGTGGTGTGTGAGCTTGGCCCAGCATCATCAAGTGCCATTGACGGCGCGTCATTTTCTTGAGCACTCATTTATCCTCGACTGGGGGCCCACCAGCGTCTAAAAACGAGCGTGACTGTGATTTTAATTAACGAAACGGAAATTACAAAATGGGAATACCGATACAGAGCCTATTAAACTGGGATTAAGTGGAAATGAGCTGGGCTTAGGGCAAAATAAAGGAAAATTCTCTGATTTAGGTAAAGCGAATGTGTAAACAATATTTTGAGTAAGGTTTCGTTGACCTAGAAAAATAGAAAACATTTTCCATAATTCAGCTAACAAAATAAACCAGCAAAAGGTGTTGTAAACATATACATATGTTCATAATAATGAGCCAGTAATTTAATTAGGAAGCCATTCATAAGTTGTTAAAATATATAACTACCGCTTTCAGTAATTGTGAGTGGCTTTTTCCGCCAACGGAAGTTTATGGAAAAGTTGAGAATGCAAACAGCAAAAGTGTGAATCAGATTTATATTAACAACAAAAGGTTATTCAGTGCTAGAATATATGATAAATATAGGTAGAAAGAAACTAAAACAATCCTAAAAGTAAAACTTTTTATAAGCTCTTATTAAACCCTTGCGTTTTCTGAATAATTCTAAAAATATATACACAAATTATATTTCCAACAATTTCCCTCATCCTTTCAACTCCTTGACCTTTCCGTATTGCCATAATTTAGACTAATTCGAGGCCACGGCAGTTAATCAAAAGGCCAGTCATTTTTTTTTCATATTTTATTAAGCATTCTTGACCAGCTGCGACAGTTGGCAGTTGGCCAATGCTATGTTACCTGAAATTATATAATGGAGAAAACCCCTTCTCCTCTTTTTATATTCCACAGCAGGAGGAAGATCAGGGTTCTCCGTCACTGACCTGCCACCAGCAATCATGGGGCAGAGCAGCAAGTCAGGAGCTGGCGGCGGAGGCGGTGGAGGTGGAGGTGTGGTATGTCCTTCAACAGCGATCAGTATTGGTGGCTGTGCCTCTGGAACGGCACTAATTTCACTAGATGCCACTGGACCGGGCGGAGGCGGCGAGACAGAGCATGAACGTGGCACCTGGACAGGACGCTTTGATTTCCTGCTGTCACTGCTGGGATATTCAGTGGGTCTGGGAAACGTTTGGCGATTTCCCTACCTGTGCTACAATAATGGAGGAGGTGGGTTAAGAGCTTCTTATTATTATACAATATATTATTTACTCCCATCTTAAACCCCCTCAGGAGCCTTTTTAATACCCTTCACCATCATGCTGGTGATTGCCGGCCTTCCACTGATGTTCATGGAGCTGTCCTTTGGCCAGTATGCTGCCCTCGGCCCGGTGGCCGTTTTCCGTAGGTTCTGCCCCCTGTTTCGTGGATTGGGAACCGGCATGATCCTCGTCTCGGCCATAGTCATGCTCTACTACAACCTAATCATCGCCTGGACCATCTTCTACATGTTCGCCTCGTTTGCCACCAAGTTGCCGTGGCAAAACTGCGAGCCTGCCTGGAGCACCAAATGTGAGTATTTCCTTTCCCCCGGGGAGCAGGCTAAGGCTAAGGTTAAGGCTAATATGACGGCACCAATTAATTAATAGGCCAAGACACACTCAGGACGAAGGGACAGATTCACATCTTTTGTTACGTTTGTTACGTTTTTCGGGTAATAAATTAGGCAAATTGCAAGCTGTCAAAAGTGGAATTTTATTTTGCTATTCTCCGACCGTTTTGTTTTTGTTTTTCCTCCGTTTTTCTTTTGGTTGGCGGCACGTGGCCCGGTTGGGAAAACACATGGCCAAGGGAGGGGGTGGATGGAAAATTATAGCTTGTGTAACCGTTAGACCCCAGGGGAGAATTAAGGACAAACCCAGACACACACACACACAGTCTGGAGTAAACTTTCAAGGAAACTTGCAAATCATTGCAAATAAAATTTAAATAACAAAATATCAAAATAGTTGAAGTTGGCATAATTCGATGGGGATCAAAAATACATCACTCATTCGTTGCTGCCCCGGGGACACATCCTCCTTCTCCTCCTGCGACTTGCCGCACACGCAAACAATAAAAAAAAAAGTATGTGCAAACTTTTGCCGAGAATTATAATAACAAGCTGGGTGGAAGGTTCCTGGGCAATGATACCGAACCATAACGCAGGACGGAATCCTACGGCGCCTTGAAGTAGGCAATTGTTTTGTTCGCTTGACATTGCACTATGGGGCGAACGACCACTTTTTGTGGCATTAATTAATAACTTTAAAACGAAGTAATATTTTTAGGTTCTGTTTTTTGAATCAAGTTCGTTATAACAAAAGGAAGATATATTAAAAAAATGGGCGTGGTCCGCCATTTTTTGGGGATTTAATTTTTTTTTTCAGTGTAATAAATTTTATTTTTATAAGTTTTTCTTTTTAAATTTATTAGTATTGGAAAATAATACGATTCTGTAAAATTGGTAGAGTTAGAAAATATATTTCACACCAAATCGCTGTTTTGTTTTTTCGCATAGTGCATGCGGTCAACCATATGCAGTATTTCATGCTTCT
>VNJQ01002014.1:0-54408 GCA_008042515.1 Drosophila truncata
CCCCCCCCCCCCCCCCCCCCCCCCCCCGTAGTGCGTAGAGTTTCCCCAGCCAGGAGGGATTTTAATTGATTTCCATGGCCGACTGCCTTCTGTCTTGGCCATCAACTATCTCTAATCCCGCTTGCGGTTGGTCCCTTTCTCTTAAATTTCATATATATATGCATATGGAATAACTTTTCGACTTTGCTTTTGCTGTCGATCGCTGGAAAATTGATACTTTTACACTAAAAACAAAGAAATACTTGGAAATTTACTTTAAATTGATTTTGTAGCTTGGAAAGCAGAAGGAAGGTTTTAGGTTACTGTATTTCATTAAGAAACTTAAGAAAATTTGTTAAAAAAAAGTATTTTTTTAATTTGAAAATCTTAAAAAAATAAGATTTTTCCTGTACAATAAAATATTTCCTTCTATTTTAGGGTTTCAGAGGTTTATTTACTTCAAATAAATTGATTTTGTAGCTAAGGAAGCAAAAGAATAGTGTTAGTTTACTATTTTTCATAAGAAACCTTTAGAAAGTTTTAATTAGAAATTCTCCAAAATATAAGATTTTTCCTGTACAACAAAATATTGCCTTCTTTTATAGGGTTTCAGAGGTTTATGGAAATACTTGGTAATTTACTTCAAATAAATTGATTTTGTAAATTGAAAAGCAGAAGGGAAATGTTGGGTTACTATTTTTCATTAAGAACCTTTAGAAAATTTGATTTTGTAGCTTGAAAAGAAGAAAGAAAATATTATATCAAGTTACTATATGTTCAAATTTTTCAAAAAAGAATGATTTTGATTTGAAAATCGCCAAAATATAAGATTTTTCCTGTACAACAAAATAATGCCTTCTTCTTTAGGGTTATCCATACAGAAATGTCTTTTTTTTAGACCAATTGAGTAGAAATTTAGCAAGTAAGTAAATAAAATGATTTAGAAACGAAAAATATTTCAAAAAATAATACTTTGTTGCCAAAAAACACAAAAACAGACGCCTCTGTGAGCTGATTTTCGTCTAGCTGACCATCGGCCATACGTGATGATGATTAATCCACATGGCGCAGGGATTGGGGGATATATGGTTCGGGCAACTGCCACATTTTGGGTCTATCCCCAGTGCATTTATGGATAAAGGGTTGCCAGTAGCTGCAGCTGCAGCTCCCTCGGCACTTTCGCTGGGCGATTTGCAATTTTGCAATGATTATTCTGAGCATGTTCCTGCCTGGTGGCCAACGGCCAACGGCCACCTTTCAACCTTTCACCTTTCACCTTTGGGCCATTCAGCCAGCCATTGAGGCATTCGGGCATTCAGCCAGGTCCTCGCCGGCTCGGCTCTGCCGTTCGCTCAGTTTTGCGGCAAACAAAGCCACAAATATGCACTAATGACGTCGTCAGCTGCTGCTGCCACTCGCTACAATCTCCACCTCGCCGCTTCTACCTGTTCACTAGCCGCCCCCCGCCCTTAACTCCTCTTTTCACCAGCTTTTGCTTCGATTTCCCTGAATTTTCCCAGCATTTCGCAGCATTCTCCCACAGAGTAGTAGAGTCTCCCATTTTCGTTGGACAATTGTTTTTTGGAGAGAGAGAGAGCTTGAGCTTCGAGCTCGAGCTGGTTGAAGGTGACAAAAAGTCGGAACTCATGCGTGGTCTAAGCAGATTCCACGTACAGTGCGTTTCATGCAAGCAGGTTTGTAGCTGAGAGAGTAAAGTTTCTGGGGATTTTTGAACTTAAATTTAAAAAAAGAAATAAATAAGGGGATCACTTCTTTAAAGTATTTCCGGTTACCTAGAAAACTCTCCTAGATCTCTCCTAGAAAGTGGTCAGTTTTCAATTTGAATTTCTTTCTTCGCTGGTTTTTTTTTTTTTGGTGGCTTTTTTGCACGAACGTGATTTTTCGCATTTTGCCGCATTTACATTTGGCAGGATAACAGGAGGCAAACGTGCCTCCTGACCAACAACTTGCAGCCGAGCAAGGAGAGAGTGAAATTGTACAGATGGAAGACAACCGAGATAAAGCCAAGCATATATAGCACACACATTGAAGCAAGGATGTGTTGTTGCATGCTGCCGCTATTCCTGTTGCACATCCCCAGAGGTGCAGCTAATTAGGGGAAGCGCCTAATAAGGCGGCAACGGAAGGCGCAGTGCAACGGAAACGGTTCAACGCAAAAAGCGGCAAGCTTCAGGAACACTGCAAGGAAATTATATATATAATAAGAAGGAAATATATAATAAAAAGGAAATATATCTTTAAAAATGAAATATATCTTTAAAAATGAAATAACATATTTAAATAATTATATAATTTATACTCTAGTTATAGAAATATTTATTATACTTAAAAGAAATTCAATTTAAATGCTTAAAAATCAAACTATAAGTTCTTTTTAGCTATCAAAAATTCTCCTTTAAATTCTTTCCTAAATAAATTGAATTTAAGCATATTTTTCAAACAAAAGATGTACTATTTCTATAAGAAAATGATTTTTATCTCGATAATCAAGTTTGAAATAATAATTTCTATGCAATTCCCACTCGATATACCTGAATTTCATAGCCGTGTAGCTTTATCAGCCAGCTGCAGCAGCTGGAAAGCATCTGCTTGTGCAACTGACTCCGGAAAAGTTTCCCGGAAAAGCGGAAAAAGCGGGGACAACCGCGGGGACAAGTGTGTGACGGGGGGGAGGGGAAAACAGGAGGGGGTTTGGTGTATGGATGGGTGCATCCCCACCAACTCTTTGGCAAACAAATTGCGAGGAAGTTGTTGCAAAATGGCAACAGGAAAAGTAAACACGCAGCGGAAAGTAGGGAAAACCATGATGAGGGGAAAGGGAAATGCGAAGCACTCTCTCCACTCGAGTTGATCAAAAAGTTTTCCCAGGTTTCCACCTCAGCAGCAGCCGGGAGTCGCTGCTCCTCGAAGATAACTGTTAACCAGTAACTGTTTACTGCTGACAAGCAGTCCGAAAAGTTGGACTCGGTGGGTGGATGGTGGAAAACCTGTTGGTAGTCCTTTGATTTTTTCTAAATTAAGATTTTCAATTGGAATTCTAAGAAAAAGGAATATTATTTTATTTTATTTATATTTCTTAACTAACATTTTGCTGTAGTAAAAAATATAAACAGAAAATGTGCTTGACTTTTTATAAAAGGAGAACGATTTCATTTAGTTAAAAGTGTATTTTATTTAAATACAAAAATTTGATATTTATGTTTTATAAGCAAACATTTGTGGGCTTTATTAAAGTTTTTTGAATAATATTAAATGCTCAATTTATATTTAACTGTTAATTTATTAATGAGTCAGAATTAATGAGTCAACAATTGTTGAAATTGTATTAAAAATGAAAGCCTTTTAATAATTATTTAATTACTTTAAAGTGAAATGAAAAAGTTCTCCAATCTACATAAAAAAACCCTTTTAATACCCTTTCTTTTTTAACCTTTACACTTTGATTCTCGTACTTAACTTTAAAGTTATTCCTCACATACGAGTGCCACTTAAAGACCGCATTAACACAATGTCAAAATGTTAAAAGGCGTGATTTTGCCACCTAACTTGAGGGGCGGCAAGGGGATCCCTGCTGCTGCTGCTGCTGCTGCAGTGGCAAACGAGCCAAAAAAACAAACAAGGGGGAAGGCGGGAATGGGGACGATTTTCCAGGACAAACAAACGCAGTAGCCTGCCCCCAGCTCCCCTTTTTGAGCTGCCTTGATGATTGAGTGAACTGCCACATGGCAGCAGAGTCAAAAGTGCACACAGAGAGAGAGAGAGGGTTTCGGCGGGGAGGAGGAGCTCCACAGCACGTGCTGCAGACAGTTTGACAAAAAAGCTGTGGCCCACCGAAAAGGCACCTGCCTGCCGCCACTACCCCGCATTTTCCTCTCGATTTCCCTTTTGGAAAAAAAAAACAACAAAAGAGGAGCGCAGGTAATGCCCCGGTATCAGTGACAGGATTTAAACGGATTACAACAAGGACAATCGAGTTAGCACGGCACATAGAACATGGGACATAGCACTGGAAACCTCGGGTTTACCTTCTGTCTTTTGCCTTTTAACGCCCCCACATTCTCCCCTCCCCTGTTGCTGCTGGACTTTGCCAGAGTTTCCCCAGTTTTCCTTTTTACTCCTGTCTGATTTTCTTGGCCTGCAGGGGCAGCTCCTTAAATGGACTTCCTGTGCAGTGAGGGAAAATTATAATGTTTCCTATAATGATTTTATATTAATATTAAAATTAAAATCGATATTTTTCGATACACAAAAATTTTAAAGCTTAAGATATTTTCGATATTTCGATAATTTCGATATTTTCGATATATTAAAAAATATTTTGTTCAACCATTTCTCTTCTAAATTGATACGTTTTAATTTTAAAGTTTAAGATATTTTCGATATTTTCGATATTTCGATATTTCTATAATTTCGATATATTAAAAAATATTTTGTTTAACCATTTCTTTTCTTAATTAATACGTTTTCTAATTGAATATTTAAGAAACAATTTATTGAAATACTAAATTTTAATTAATTTTATTGTTTAAATAAAGTAACAATTTTTAAGAGGAACTGGTAACACTTTTAACCAATTTCTTTGTGTGTAGGACTTAATGTAAGATAAACGCCGCAGCTGCCGTGGCCAAAACCGAGCTGGCTGACTGATGCCGCTGCTAAGGCTGTAAGACAACTGATGATGAGGTGGTGGCACAGGCACTGGCACTGCCACTGTATGTA
The DNA here is from genome assembly GCA_008042515.1 of Drosophila truncata. Taxonomy (NCBI): domain Eukaryota; kingdom Metazoa; phylum Arthropoda; class Insecta; order Diptera; family Drosophilidae; genus Drosophila; species Drosophila truncata. The sequence continues at coordinate 4,720 of VNJQ01002014.1, forward strand.
TATGCAACACCGAGACACCATCACCATCACCATCACCATCACCGTCACCGACACTGAATGGAGTTGACCAACCGCAGGCGCCTCTAATTAATGGCGCAGCGTCGGCCCAGAGACGGTCAGTGCGGCGTACATATATGTACATATATATCTCCATAAAGAGATAGGGGTACTCACAGTGTATGCTGAGAGAGATCCGCTTGGAGACCGATGGGGGCACTCCGTTAGAGGCGATGCACAGATAAGAGCCCATCTCGTTCCTCGAGATCTTCGACAGCTTGAGGACCTCGCCGCGAAAGGAGGGTGCTGTAAGCAGAAAAATAAATATAGAAAAAAGGTTAAATATAGAAAAAAAGGTTAAATATAGACAGGAACTCACCCAGAGTCTTGGTGCCCACACTGTCCTTGAGGACTATTTCGTTGCCATCCTCCCGCCGCCAGGTGACAATCGGTTCCGGATATCCACGGGCTCTGCAAAGGAAAAATAATCATAAATACGGTTTATCATAAAATTAAGGAATTAGCTTTGTTATAAATAATTATAAACCTCGAAAGTCTTAGAATCTAAGAAAAATCATCATAAATACAAGTAAAATTAAGGAATTAGCTTTGTTATAAATAATTATAAGCCTTGCAAGTCTTAGAATCTAAGTTATGGTTCTCCCATAAACCGGAAACGGAAATGGCTAACGCCTTGGCGTAAATGGTAAATGCTTAATGGGAAATATTCAAGTTCAGTGGCTTATTAAATTTAATATGACGATGCCTCAACATAGAGGAGAGGGCTCCATTGTGTCCGTGTCCGTGTTGGAGCAAAAACTTTTGTGCAATCCAAGCGGCGGGGCTGCGAAATAGGCAAAACGCTTGAAGCCAGCAGGCGCCGCCGTCGAAGCTCAAGTGTGTGATGCAGTTAGAAAAAAATAGAATAGATCAAACTAAAAATACTCCTTAAAAACTATATTTTATTTATTTAAATAATAGATATTTTATTAGAAATTTTATAAGTCCAAAAAGGGGAGTTTTTATATTTTAAAATCAAAGTTAAAGTCATGAAAAAGGTATTTTAAGTCAAGATGTCATCTAGAAAACACTTTAAATAATTTACAGGCATTTACAAAAAATATATTTCTAACAAGCAATGAGTCAGAGAACCCAAACAACCCCTAATCTCCACAGACAAGACAGGGTATCGCCCGAGAGAGAGGAGGGAAGAGGGAAATGCGTGTTAAGACAGCAGTTGTTCAACAGCGAACCAGACACGGGTGTGGTAAATTTTTATGATGCCGCAAACAGATGCAAAATGGCTAAAAAGAGAATCTCAACCAACACACACCCACATGGCCAACACAATGGCCAACAGTTGGCTAACAGTCAGCGGCAGTTGCTTAGCCATTTTTAGTCCGGGGCCAAGATGGAATGCTTGTGAGAGAGTGCGAGTGCGAGTGCGGTTTTGCGGATTGCAGGGGCAAGAGGGAAATCTAAAGGAGAATCTGTATGAAAATCTGTTGGAAAATCTGCAGGAACTTTTGCGGATTCAAGTGCAATTTACATGGCCCAAAGACACACAGGCACAGACACAAGACGCGAACTTGTTGGCTCAAACAAAGCGAATTTTAGCCGCCAACTGATGGGTGACCTTCTTTGCTTCCTTGTCTAGATGAGAGTGGCTTTAATTCAATTTAAATAACATTTTTTATATATAAAAAACATATAGAAAATTAAATTTTATTTATTATTATTTCCAGAATATATATTTTCTCTCTCAACATTTTTTCCCCTTCGATCAGCATTCCGTTTAACCCTTGAGTTTATTAACCAAAGCTTTTAATGTTTGCAACACAAAAGTTGAATTCATTTTAAGGGATTTGCACTAAGTGGCATTAAAAATGAACAGACGTAAAAACAAAAAATCGACAGGGGCAAAAAAAAAAATAGGAAATTCGCAGACAAGCTCTCTAATAGCTTTCCACGCTCTCACACACAGATTCACACATGGAAAAGCGGTGAAACGCGCTTATCGCCATCGTTTCATCATTTTGCGGTTAAATCGTTAAAAAAAAAACAAACCAGAAAGGAAAACGAGAGCAACACTTCGTGGTTGCGGTCAAGTTCATAAATCAGCAGACCCCAAACCCAAGTCCGCTTTTAGCTGTTGGATAGTAACCAACACAAATTAGGGACTTAGGGAATGTTCCTAATATCCAGAATACCCTGGAAAAAGGCTCAAGGATATATTCAGGTTCAGTTCTATCAAGAGTTCTATAAATTCTATTACTTAAATACTTTCTATACATTAAATATCTTTAAATGAGAGAAATAAACCAACCCTAACTTGAGATAGTAGATTATTTTCCTCAGACTTTCCTTATTTATTATCCTTTTTTAATAGTCTAAAACACCCGCTGGCCTTAAGGCCAGGGTAGCCAAGGAGTTACGGTGCTAAATCAAGAGAAATGAAGTGTCACTTAATTTGTTGACATTATTACACCGAAAGAGAAAATGGGATTGTGGCAGTGGGAGAAGTTGAAAAGTTGAGCAGGAGATGGAGTTGGAGATGGAGACTTCCTTTTAATACTCAATGTAATTTCGAATGCAGTCAAAGTCAAAGTTTTCGTTGTGATTTCTTCAAAGCAAACAGCTTTTGTTGTTAGTTAAGATTTATATATAGTTTAAAAATAAATGTATTAAAAGGTTTTTATATTATTTTCATTCTCCGTTGAGATGGATTAATTTATAAATAAATGTATTAAGCCTTTAAAAAAAGGTCACAAAAGAATGCAAGTAAAAAAACTAAATTATTTACAACTAATAAAATTAAATTAAAAGCCAAACTTTGAGTACAAATTAAATAAATCATTAATTTCATGGTTTACTTAACATTGCTACTTTCATGAACAATTTAGTAGATTTTATTTATTATTAAACTAACTAAAAACTTTAATTATAATGACAAACAGTAACATATTGATTTTTTAAACCATTAAAGCCTGAAGTTTTTAGTTTTCTCTAATTTTTCTAGTTTCTTTCTGGTTTCTTTCTAGTTTCTCTATAGTTTTCGTACTTCCTCCATTTTCTCTTATCTATCCAGTTCATAAAACCCACAAATCCCACAATCTTATGGAAATAACCATATATAAAACCGGTACATACTCACCGACAAGTCAGTCGCACCGGACTACCCTCCGGGACAATCACATCCGATGAGGTGTCCTCGCTGATAAAGTCTGGCGGAATCACGACATCCAGAAAGCCTATCTGAAATGCAAAAACAAAAACAAAAAGAGAAGGTAAAAGCAAGAAAAATAAGTAAAGACAACAAAGGTAGGCATTGGCACGACCTGGGAAACAGATTTCATTCCACTTACTTAAATTATCACAAATTACTAAGAGGACAACTACAGAGTAATGTGCACAGAGAGAAACTCTTACATTAAGTTAACTTTAAGTTAATTATATTAAATATTATAAGTATTATTATTAATTATAATTTATATATATATAATTAAGAAACTAGAAACCTATTTATACATTTATTTAAGATATTACCCTTGTTTTATGGTATTATTGTTGACAGGTATTTGAAAACTAGAAAATATTCTTAGAAAAATCGTATACTAAAATATTTGATAAATAGAATACAAGCTAAAAAATCCTGGTAGTCTATTAGATATATTTTTAAAAGCCTTTGTCTAATAAGTAAACGAATACTTAAAATAACTAAATTACATGTTATTTTCCCAGATCTTTTTTACAGCAACAAATCTTGATTTTCTTCTTCTAAAATAGTTGCAAAAATAATTGTAATTAACCATTAATTAACTGACAATAATATCACATATTTGTATAATTTATTAAATATTTTTACACAAGCTTTATTCCAGTGTAACAATGGTGAAAGTTCGTTGATTATGCAAGGGACTCGTAAAGCAGAAGTAACGGCAAAGTGTTTTATATAGCAAGCCAAAGTGATGTGGAATAAACTAAGAATAAACTAAGCCAAGGTGGAGCGTTAAATAGTTTAAGACAAGGGGGGAGGGTATTGCGGTGGTAGTACGGTGCACTTTGACCCTGCCATGGCTGCCACTTGGACCGTTGCTGCTGCTGCTGCTGCTGCTGCTACTGCTGCTACTACTGCTGCTGCTGCTGCTGTTGTTGTTATGAAAAGCGTAAAAGTGCAAATAAAAATTAAGGAAGCATGAAATACATTTTATTGGCACCATAAACTTCACTTCGCTGGACACACGAGTGTACGTGTGAGCGGAAACGCACACTCACCCCCAAGGAGGACGTACATGATGCTGCCAATTTATATGCCCCACCATCATCGCCTCTCCTCATGTGTGTGTGTTTTCGCATAGTTTTCGCTTTCGATTTGATGCGCTTTCCTTTCATTTCCCCCTGCTTTCTCTCTCTCTTTGCTCAAGCTTTTCTTGAAGCGAAGGAAAATGGCGAAAAACAAACAATAACAACAGCAAGTACAACAGCTCAATGCATTCGCATTTTACTTTACCGTTTAATGCCGCATGAAAGAAAGGAAAAATGGGGAAAAGCATTTTGACAACAACGTGGAAAAGCGGAATGAAACGATCGGAAAAATGGTATATATATATATATATATATTACATACAGGCAAATGTTAACTTAACTATTATATATGTGTGCCTGTAGGTAATTGTTTTATTTAATTAAGAGCTCATCTTATATTGTTGAATAATAATAAAGGTAGAAATTCAAAAGTTCTCAGTGGGTAAAGGATATTTCTTATTTTCTCATTTATATTTCTTGGGAACTCTTTCATTAATACTTTACTTTAATTTATAAATAAATTATCAGAGACTATAAGGAATATTCTTTATTAATTAAAAATTTCATAGTTCGCTGTTAGCTCTTAAAGTCAACGTTGCGTATACGTGATATAAATCTTATATTAAGTATACGTTATCATAGGTACTACATTGCGTATACGTGATGTGTGTTATATTAAGTACAAGTTATTTCTAAGCCATTCTGTTAAATCTTTTACTATTGTGGGAGAAAGGTTTAATTTTAACGCCAAAATAACTTTATCCGTCTTCTTTATTTCGCTCGCCAATACAGAATGGATCGTGCTTAACATACATACGTTCTGTTAACTTAGTTTTAACATAGTCTTAACATCGATTACTTAGGTTTAACAGAGGTTTTTTTAGCTTAGTGTGTAGTATCGATAATAAGGTGTGACCCTCCTACTACAATATAAATATAATATTATATTAAGTATACGTTATTATAAGAACTACATTGCGTATACGTGATGTGTGTTATATTAAGTATAAGCTATTTTTAAGCCATTCTGTTAAATCTTTTACTATATAACAATTGTTTACTAGTAATAATAATTTAAATAATTATTTACACACATTTATGGGCAACTCACCTGACTCTTCATGGGATCCGTGTTCAACTGACACATATAGCCGCCACGATCCTCCTCAGAAACCGCTTTAATATGCAGATTCCAGGTGTTCTGATCCAAATGGCTGACCGTGACACGTGGATTATGGGTGATCACATTCTCGTGAATGGCCTGAATGGCCTTTGTGTCGGCCTTCAGCCAGCCCACCTGAGAGGAACAGGTGTTTTAAGGTTACAAAATAGTTAAAAATATATAAAAATTAAAGAGTCTTCTAGATTTTCTTTTTTTTTTATGGCAAACTGTTGACTCACCCGATAGCCGCCCAAATGGCGGACGTGACACGTGAAGGTTGCGTCCCGTCCAACGGCGACGGACACGTTGGAAATGCTCTCCACGAACTCTGGCTGAAAGGCGCCAATTGCTGGAAGCAGGAAGAGTGAAAAAATGAGAGGAAGGGAAAGCAACTAGATTAGAGTGCAGCAGAGAGAGAGAGAAAGAGAGAGCGGGGTGTCCCCCTGTGTTAGTGGCAGTTAATGATATCGCGAGTTCACTGGCAATGCATTCACAGGACACAGAGAACCCTCTCTGCTAGCCCCGATATAACCCCAAAAGCCTGCCAAAAAGTCCGTGATTTATCGCTTTTAAATGTGCGCCGTTATTCCGAACCAAACCACCACCCACTGAAGCCAGCATCGAGGAAAATGCAGTCCTGGTTGCCTGCCTGCCTGCATTTCGTCCTTGCCAACAACTTAACTGTGCCAGACAACCGGCGGCAGACAATTTAAAGAGCTGCGGCGGCTAATTGAAGATCGACATCCGGCACGGCACCATGGGCCGTAATTTCCCCGGCAACTCCAGCTCTCCAGCCCTCCCGCTCTCCCTCCGGGTGGTAACTGAGTCCGGAACCAATCCAGGGGTCCGGGTTCGGGGCACACGCAAATATAAATAATTTATTGAATCATTGAAAATCAAACATTTCACTTGCAAGTGCTGCAAAAAAGTTTGTGCCAGCCCAGGCCGTAAAAATGAGAAAAATCAGAAGGATAGCAGAGGCGGGCTTGTAGTCGACGCATTAAATACTCAGGATTAAGATTTAATAACTAATTTATTATTAAATTATAAGCTATATAGAATTTATTTTAATTTTATTTCTTTTCTATATAATTAAATAAAGTTTAGATATTAAAGATTGCCTCTGCGAGTTACCCTTTCTAATAGGTATTCAAAATAATGGCACAGAAGCAGGTTAAGCAGGATATATGTATAATACTTGAGGCTGAGAGGAAAGGACCAGGACCCAGGACCAGACAGCAGCAGCCACGCACGACTACTGTCCTGGCCGCAGACTCTCCATCGCCATCGTCGTCTACATCATCGTAATGCATGCAAAAAACTTTTGGCAAACTTGAAATTTAAATATTTATAGACAGTACCGTTGGCTCACTGCAGATTGAAGGGATTTCAGGGGGTTGCTAGGGGGTGTATATTGTGTGTAGAAATATCCTATATATATATAAAGAGAGGGAGTTGTGCTGAGGAATGTGCTGAATTGACTCAATTGGCCAAAGGCATGATTTATCGCACTTTCGGTGACTGTGACTGTGCCTGCCAAATGCAAAACGGAATCCCAGAATCCTAGGATCCTTGCTGGAAGTTCCTACCACTCAACTACAGTTGATAATCTGGATAATCTACTTGCCGGCCACAAGCTAAAAATATTTAAGCAACTTTATTTGTGTCGAGTGCCAGACATTTGTGCTCACTCGCACATTTGAATAAATTCAGTCCTGAATTAATTGGTGGGAATGCATGATGCCACACTCTGCCAGTGCCTCTGTTTGCGATTTAATTGAAGATGGAATTGATTGAATTCATCATTGATTTACTGCTGAATTCAGTCCCCAGTTAAGTCATAAGTTATTGAGAGAGCGAATCTTTTGAGAGTACAATGGCAGAATTAACAAAGTAAATTATGGTGGCTTTTGTCGTATTTGCTTTAAAATATATTATATTGCAAACTGTTTGGCTTTCACCGAAGTTTTTTTTTAAACAGAAATTGTTGGTTTCGTTAGATTTATTGGCATAATTATTTGCTTACTTGATTTTTTATTGGCTTTTAATCGAAATTAAATGAGTGATGTGTATTTGTTGGTGAAATTGTTGAATTGTTGAAAAAATGTTTTAACTAATTGTTGACTTTTTGTTCAAATTGTTTAAAATAAATTCAAGTTTTTATTGATTTTCTATTTAAAGCCGGTAAAGTTCTGTTGCTATCTAATAAATAATAAATATTAAATAACAATAAAAAACTTTAGGCAATACATAAAACTGCTGTGAATGTTATTCATGAATGATTGCATTTTTTGATATATTAATTACATTTTCTAATATAATTATTTCCTAAATCCGCAGTTTATATTTATAATAAAATATGTATCATTCTTGTAACCTTTTTTTATTGAAATTTCTAAACATTTTGATAATTTTTAGGTGATAGAAATTCTTCAAAGTGCTGAGGCAGAAGCTAAGCTGTAATTGTAAACCTAAAATTCAACAACACCCCAAAGTTCAAGCAGTCCGGCAGGCACACTGCAGGCGGTGTGTGTGGCCACCCAAAAACCAGAGTATTGCGGGGGCGGGGACGGTACAGTGGAGCCTGTAGCCTCCTGTAGCCCCCCTGCTGCATTGCTGTTGCTGCTTGGCTGACTGCGGCTTGTTTGTCAATCTGTTGGAGAGTCGAGTCGAGTCGAAGATGTTCTGCAGCATTGTGCCAATCCCAATGAACTTGTCAGCCGCCTCCTGGGCCCCTGAAATTCTGTGAACTTTGGCCCGAGCTCTGGTCGTGGGTCAGCTTCTCCTTTATTTGGCAGTTTTAATGTTTTTGTTGCAGTTGTTGGTGTGTTGCAGTTGTTGGTGTTGTTGCATACTTTTGGGGCTCATATAATTATATATTTTGGCAGTGCTTCTCAAACTGTTTAAATTTTAGATTCTTAAAGATGTTTTTTCCTATTCTTTTTAGAGATTCGCTTCCTTCTCTTCAGCCGAAAAGATGCTTCATTATTTTAATATGAATAAAATAGGAAAAATTAATAATAAATAAATTAAATTAACTCCTGTCTCCTGCATTTTCCGGTGGACTCGAGGCAAAGTCAATTAAACCCTTAGCTTTTCCGCATCTCCCCTCTGCCTCATAAATTCCAGCCGCCTTCATTTCAATTTTCCCCTTTTTCCATTCGCAACACACACGCATTTTGGGGACTCCCGTATGGAGTCTTGTCAATTTTTGTCTCCACATCCTTGAGGCTCGAGGCTCGAGGCTCCTTTTACACAAATTTCCCCTTGTTTCTTCTCATTTCCCATCTACGGTTGCCCGGGGAAAAAGTTTAAATCACACAACGACAATGAGGATTTGCCGAAGCAAATTTATAGCTAAGGCCATGGGGCAGAACTTAAGCAGGAGAAAACGTATTAGCTTGGGTGTCCTGGGCGGGTGTTACACTCACACAAGGTAAGTAAGTACACACGAGGCGATTCGATGCGATGTGATACGATCCGATACAAAGATGCCAATCTGCATGGGAAATGGCACTGACAGTGAGGCTGTTGAGGCTGAGGACAAACCGAAACTGAGATTTCTACACTCGGGAAAAATATATTCTCTTGAAACTGACCCTTCAAAGTGTTTGTTATTATTATTTGTTTATAATTTGAAGTATATATTTTTATAAAATTGTCTTTTTTCGTTTTTCTTAGTGTACTTTGGCACCTATTTCTTGGCAGTTCGTTTTTTATGGCCTCACACGTGGACAGGCCCACAAATCCAGTGGCAAAGCACCAATGATAGGTGATAATGGCAAATTTCGAAAGGACACAAAACTTGAACAGCTCGCAAATGGAACTCAAGAAGCTAAAGTTTTGAAAGCGAAACGCGGAGACCGAATGCCGTCTTAAAGGCGAGTTTGGCTAAGACAAAAAACAAATGACTTGGGAGAAAAGAAGAAGAACGAAAAGGACACAGGACGAAGGCGGACAGAGACGCCTGCAAATGACTGTCGGCTGGCATTGAAATTAGCATTTTTACAAATCGTCGTCGGCCAGCGTTGAACTACTGCCAATTCGGAAAAACGCCCCCCACTTTTCCAAGGAAAAATTCAATTTAAATTTCTTGCTTAGCCTTTTTTTTTTGTTTTTTTTTTGCCCTAGCAAATGTCACGCAATTAATTGTGCCTTGATTTCTGTTTTACACTTTTCTTATATTTTTGTTTCCTGTTTTCTTTTGTTGTCTGTTTTTATTCTTTTGAAAAGGGTTTGCTATTAATTGCCAAAGTTTTGGTGGTAAGGCGAGAATATTCACGTATTTGTTCAATAATATTTAAGAAAATCATTTTCTCATTTTCTTAATATGAAAAAAAGTGTAAGTATTTACTTAAAATGGGTTTAATATTTATGTAATATTTTTTAAGCTGTTTTTTTCGTTTATTACAAGCATAGTAAAAATTACATTTTTATTAGAATTTATAGAATTTTCCCAATAAAAAAGGTATCAAAAAGCAACTTAAAATAAATTATAATCAGTAGTTGTTATTCAAATTAAATATTAAAGATCAATATCTTATTTTTTAGGTAGTGGCTTAAACTTATTATAGTTTAGTCATTTTAAAATATTTTCTTCTTTTTTATTAAACTAAATAATTCGTGTTTTATAGAACTGATTAACCTAAATAAATAATAATGATAATTAAATAATTATGCCGTTTTCTAAAGCTTTTTTTAATAATAATAATAATACAGACATTGACTTTATTTTCCAGTTCCTTGTATATTTTAATTTATTCACATTAAGCCAAAATATACCCAAATATAGCCAAGTATACCCCAAAATATACCAAAATATACCCAAATATATCCAAAATATACCAGAATATACCAAAATATACCCAAATATATTCAAAATATACCAGAATATACCAAAATATAGCCAAATATATCTAAAATATACCAGAATATACCAAAATATACCAAAATATACCCAAATATACCCAAATATACCCAAATATACCCAAATATACCCAGATTTACCCAAATATACCCAAAATATACCAAAATATACCAATATATACATACATATATGTTTTTTAATCGGCTTACGGCTTGGAGATCTCGTTTTCCCTATTTTTCCTTTTTTTTTACACATTTCCGAATTTTATTCCTTGGGCGTCACATGTAATTAATTACAAATTACGCGCATTTTTCGGCATGGAGCAACTTTTGCGTCGTGGAAAATGAGGGAAAAGCGCAGGCAACTACTAACTCCGTCTGCGGCTTTTCCCGCTGACCGCAGGCGCTAAAAGCCGAAGACGAGAAAAAAAAGAAGAAAAGTCGGAAAGTCTGCGGGAAAAAATCCAGCTCAAAGGGAAATGAAAATTGAAATTTTAAAAAATTTAAAAAATAATCTAAAAAAAAAGATACGCTAGAGAGAGAGAGAGAGTTATGGTGCCTGTTGTTGGTATCAATTAAGTCACTCGAGGGACGACGACGGCAACACCAAAACTGGCCATTAAAAGTGGCAAAAGGTAGCGCCATCTCGCTCTGTTAGCCATATTGCGGTTTAGCTTACATTTCACATCCGGTGGGCGGTTTTGTGGGTGGTTTTATGGCTGTCCCATTTCGCTGGCATTTGGCAATTAATTTGCATATCATTGATATGCACACACAGTAACGAGCCAACAACACACAGCACACACACACAATCGTATGGCACACACATTGGCACACTCACTGGCACACTCACTAACACAACGCTTTATATTTGCTTAGGATTATTATCGGTTATTAATGTTGCTGTAATTGAAAATTATTTTCACTTTTATGTTTATCATTATCAGCTGCCATTACATGGTAACCCCCTTGCCGTCCATGGTTCAGCTTCGTCCATGTCCTGGCTGCATTATTATTATTATCGCTGGGGAATTATTGTTTGCCGTGATTTAAGTGCTTTAAATATGCACATCTGCATGTATTTAATATTTATGCGGACCCAGAGAGAATCGTGGGCCACGTCCCAGCATAATTATCACAACTTTATGGGAATAGTTTTGCCGCTAGTCGTACTTTGGCCAGAATTTCACACCAAAAACTGGCTTATTTTTTTACGACGAAAAATATAGGATTTGTTTATTGTTAAATCATTTATCACATTTATTAGTTTAATGAAATCAACTTATATTACACCTATATTCGGTAGAATAATTAATAACAGTATTTAATACTTGAGAAAAGTTAGCTATTAATAGTATTATTTGTACCATAAATGGTGATCTTCTTGAAATAATAACTTATGATAATTATTACTTATAAGAATAGTATTAAATCAGTTTTATTTTAAGCTATTATTTTGTTTCCTTTTTATTTTCTGAGGATTTTCTTTTGTGCCTATAAAAATTTTCTTTTGTGCCTATAAAAAATAATATAATAAATGCTGAACTTCTTCATAACTTAATAGAATTTATTTTATATTGTATTTTATATAGTATTTTATCATATATCATTTTCTTTTCTCTACATCTGATTTTTTTTTTAAAGAAATATAAAACCAATAAAAACACTTTATGTTTCCATGTTATTAAAAGGAACTACAGACATTTAATAAGCTTATATTATTCTTGTCTTTAAAAGTCTTCTTTAAAAACTGAATTCTGTTTTAATTCTGATTTCTATTTAATTTAAATTATAAATTATTATTAAAATGAAAGTCTATCATCTTTCATTGCAAATAATATAATTAAAAATGTTAGAGTGTCATTTTAATCTCAAAAATAAGATTATTTCCGTAAAACTTGTCGTATAAAACTGTATACCTTTTTGTACAGACTCTTTGAGACATTATAAAATCATTTTAAAATGAAAACTTACAAGAAAACCTAGAAAATCCCGTTTATACCTAAAAAATAAGCTCAATAGCTTAACAAATTTTAAGAAGCAAACGTTTTATCACTTAATTTCTTGGCCTGCACTTAGACAAACTATTCTACTTTTATTTCTAGTTTTATTAGGCCATCTCACCACTGATTTGCAAATTAGTTGCCTTTACTGACCATTAAATGGTATGGCATGGTATCGTAGAGATTTTATCCCCCGACTTGACCCTCGTTCGGGGGCAACGAAGGCCCCAAGCAAATCAAAATTAATGATACGATTTCACCGCATTTACCGCTATCGGCTGGGGAATAAAAACAAAGGAGGTTTTAGAACCAATCACGACACACAATGAGGCCCGATAATATAATATTATATATATATATAAATATTTAATGCGTGAGAGGAAGGAAAGTATTTTGTGTCGCGCCGACGTGAACAATTTGGCACTTCATTTTTTACAATTATCAGACGACAAGCAGACAGACAATCGCCCGCCGGGCCAGGTGGGGAAGCTCTGGCCTCTGGAAAAGCTCGGAAAAGTGGAAAGGTGAGAGAACTGGGGGGAAGGTGAAAAACATAATTTTTCCGCAATTAAAATGAAGCGAAATATATGTACATTCGCTTGACTGAGCAGACAGTGTGTCCCGAAATATAGATAAATAGTAGTTAAGATGGAGAAAGTATTTTTTATAATATTTTTGTTATCTGCTCTGTTCTCTTCTTCTTTCTAACAATTTTAGAGGTTTTCCTTAATATTTAATATTTGTTTTAAAGGGATTTCTTGAGCTGATCACATTTAATATTTGTAGTCTGTAAAAATGATTCATAAAAAGATCATAATTTTGGTCATTTAGTTTGAAAAATATTTTAAAGATTTCTACTTATATTTTTATTTAAAAGATTACTTTTCCCACAAGCTGATTGAACCAATTTCAAAGGAATCTGGTGGATGAGTGAGTCAATTAAATCGCCATTGAATGGCCAGTAGTCAATGTCCAGTGTTCAGTGTTCAGTTTTCAGTGTCCAGTGTTCAGTGCTCAGTTTCCGTTTACAGTGTTCGATGTTGGCCGTTCTCTTTTGTTTATTTATTTATTTGTTTGTTTGTTATTTATACGTTTTAATGCCAAATGGCAATTGGCGATGGCAACAATGCGATGTGCATTCTGAATGGTGGCCATGACAGTGCATTAAGCAGACTCCCGGCAGCTAGCGGGACATCAGATGCCATTATTAATCGCTCATCCACGCCCAACGTTCACCGTACACCGCCCCCCCGGGGCAAAGCTTTTCACTTTTCACTTATTTTTTTTCCCGCCATTTCAGCGGGGGTTTAATAAACTCGCATTACGGCGAAACAATTATCAAGTCGGTTTGCGTTCAATTGCCCGCCGGAATGCGTCCGTCCGCCTTCCGTTATCCGTTTCCCGCTTCCCGTTTCCCGTTTGCCGTGCTTCGTTCGTCGCTGCACAACACTGATTACTGGGTTCCAATCGGGCGGAGAAAGTCACCGATAAGCCCGCGATATATTTCATAAGCCCTCTTCAAGAGGATATATAACGAAAATACCGCCTCAGATATCTTTTATTTGTAACTTTAGCTATAGCTTTTATTTTTTAACACTGCTGACTATATCAATATAATTGTTTTCTATTTATATAATGCATTTCATTTAAAAAGCCACAATATTAATGTAAAAATTTATATTTTTCAATGTAGATTTATATTTTTAGCAATTAAAATGTCAAAAAATTAATTTCACTCTATTTTTAGATGTCGAAATTGCAAAATATGTAATATTGAATAATACAAATATGATTACAACAAATGAATACAAATTTTAATATTATGTGAAGTATGGTATTTTTGTTTTTAGTAGTTAAAATGTCAAAAAATTAATTTCACTATATTTTTAGCTGTCGAAATTGCAAAATAAAATAATATTAAATAATATAAATATTATCACAACAAATTAATACAAATGCCAATATTATGTGAAGTATCTTTGTTCGATCTTTATAAAAAGTTAATTTTGTTGGAATTTCTTAAGAAAAAATTGATATTTGTGATTTTTGTAAAGACATTTAGCTATCATTTTACATTTATTTAAAAAAATATTTGAGCTCTTTTTAATATCTTTAATATAAATTGAATTCTGATTATTTTATTTTTTATTATATTTGTTTATGAAATTCAATCAAAGAAATCTTTATTACTTGTTCCTGTCCATCAATTTTGTACAGAGGTTAGAAATAAATTATAAGTGGTAATCGCACATTTTCTATATAGTAAATTCAATAGTCAATTTGTTATTTTGCCAAGTCTTAAAAAGTTGAAAATGTAATTTACTTTCTGCATCAAATATTAATTATTTGTTTTATGTCATAAAAAAGTGAAATACTTTTATATAATGTATCTAAGAAAAACAAAGGTTGGCAAGATTTCTTTAACTAATTGCGTTATTTAAGCAGTCAGAAATGAATAATATAGATTTTAAAAAATTATAAAATATTTGCTTGCGAATTTTGTAAATTTAAAATGTTTGCAAAACGTTTGTAAATCGTTTAGATTTATTTCAAAGTATATGACTTCTTCATTTTGAAATTGTACAAATTGTTAGAACATTTTTTGGATTAGTTATTCCAATTATTTCAAGATCAAAATACAAAGAAGAGAACAAATTTTGATTTACAGTTAATATCTTATGGAATTCACGGACACAGTCCCAAATCTTTATCTATCAATCATTCTATATAAGTAATTTACCGACGCCTTTCAAATTTATGGTTTTTATATATTTTTTAAACTACTGTGCTTCACTTTTCTTTGTCTTGCAAATATTTTAAGATAAAGATCATCTATCATAAAATGTTGTATTCCCAATAAATGAAGCTCGATTCAGTAGTTCTAGATATTACACAATTGTAACATTTCTGCACTATTTAAAACTTTCTCAAACTCCTAATTTTTGCCACTGTTTTTAGATTTTTGCTGCCTTTTAAATTTTTTGGTTCCGATCGGTTTACCTTCCATGAGCGTTACAACGACCAGTAAGTGAATCAGCATTTTGCCATTCCGATCGATCTTGACGAGTTGAAAATTCCGTTTTCGTAAGCGTTTCGCTGTGATTCGCATTTGGATATCAATAATAACAATTCCGCAGCGACATTTGCGATCAGCCCGCGAACGAAACAATTTCACAGCACTTAAAAAATTCAAAAAAATTGTGACACAAATGTACAGCTATTAACAGCTTTTAGATATAATTTTTTTAAATAATATTTTATGATTTTTTTTAAGCAAACTTGCGAAGTACCGAACGTAAGAGCGTTTTGGTCAGCGTTTAAGCTCCGTTTCAACCGTATTTCAACCAGCCGACAGCGCCGACGTTGATCAACTGAATATGAGACCGTAAGGATTTTGGCTGCAGCATCCGAGACGAGAGGACACGAAGCCCAGCCGAAGCGGGACGAAGGTAAACCGAGTCCTGTCGTAACCGTTAGCCGTTGGATACTGTAAAAACGAAGTGGGGAGCCGAAGGCACGGCTGACGAACGCTGGTTGCCAATTGTCGAAGTGGATGTTCGAATCGAACGCTGTCCACCATGTGCCCAACGGGATCCACACACCAGCCACGTGGTGGAACGCGTGGTTCGAGGACAACAGCGGGGTGCTGGGCCATCCGGCGCAGGCGCCCTATCCGCCGGAGGAGGAGTGTCGTCCGCATTCGTCTGACAAATGGTACGACAATTGCTACAAGCTGTGGTGGCATTTGGCCACCGCCTGGCGCAACTTCATCCTGTGGCCAGAAAATTCTGCGCCAGTTCCGATGGTTTAGATATTGCGGCAGGCGTTCTGAAGGGTTTCTTCCCTGAGTTCCCTGAGTTTTCTGATGTTTCGATGATGTTGCTATATGGCAATCAGCCGTGTCTAAGGTCAGCAGGTTAATGGAAAAGAATACCAGGAACTGGGTCTAAATAATCAGGATGAAATTTGGTTGGAAAAATAAGAGAATCATTTTTATAGAATAAATTAAATAGGCCTTTAAAGAGAGGACAACATAACTATACTATTTTTATAAATATTATATTATTAATGAAATTATATTAATTATATTATATATATTATATTAATTATAGTATTTATAAATGATATATAGTTCTACAAATATAAAGATCTAGGTTATCTTCACTTTATAAATACGTTTCCTGAATAACAACTTAGTCTACCTTTTTTATTTAAAAAATATTTATATTTCCTTCTTTCTAAAGAGAATTTCTAGATTGTTTTGAAAGATTTCCTGCAAAAATAATAAAAACCGCCAAGAATCATTAGATATTATTATTATTATAAACAATAAACGCGCTCTTAACTTGTTTATATTCATATTCATTTAAATTTAGATAGATTTAAATCTATATCTATAAGATATGCCATCCGTAGTTCCATCGCTGCAGTTTGGTTATATTCTTTGGCCAATTACTTGTGTCCCCCGATGGAATATAAGTATCCTTCAATTCCATATATAATATAAGTTGTCCGTTTTCGTGTGGCCTCCAGCTGACATTTGGTGGTTGATCAACCGCCATGCTCCCCGCTCGACCAGTTTTCCCCATTTTCCACGAGAAACTTTCCTCAGCGCGCTGAGCACAAAAAAAAAAGTTTCGAATTGCATTCTGCATTCTGTCAGATAAGCAAGGGCGACACAATCCCAATCGAAATCCCAATTGACATAATTTTCAATATTTCAATGTCCGGAAAATAGTTGAATTGCACTCGAATTTAATTGAACTTTAACTGTCAGTTTTTCGCTTCAACTTTTTGGTCCTTCGGGATGGGATGGGATGGGATGGGATCCTTGGACCTTCGGGTTGGTTGACGATGACAGGGCCCAAAGTCGCTGCTGTCAAAACCTGCCACAAAATGGCTTAATTATCCAATAGACGATGCTAGATTCCGGGATGCGTATTTAACTTGTCAGCGGGATGCCAGTCATCTTAAATTGTTGACGCAGCCGGGCGGCTTCGCTTTTCTAGTTTTCGGTGTCTTCAACTTTTCCGCTAAATAACTCAATTACGAGTTCGCTGATGAGTTTTCCCTGGGACGGGGGCCCTCCTCGTTGTAATTATGCAATTATGCAATTTTTACCACCAGATTCGGTTAAATGAATTGCAGCTGCTGTTCCACTCCAACATCAGCGGGAAATTTGCCGCTGCAACAAATCAAAGTGCGATTCTTTGAATGCGACGACGAAAACTTTTCCGGCAATTATCCGCAGAAAGTGGGGGGGCAAAAGGACACGAGCGGCATAATGTGGAATATCTCTTATGCAATGTGGGGAAATTCAAGAAAATCTGGAGCACTTAAATGGCAGGATAAATGGTATTATTTTTTTAAAGAATATGTATTATTAACCAAGAAAATAAATCTAGCTAAACCTTTCTCTGTGAAAAGTAAATTCTAAAATAAATACTAAAACTTATTCATAGAATTTGTGTATATAATAAAAACAGATTTTAAGATGATTACTCTAGACAAATAGATGATAGTAATCAAAGATATAAAAGCATATACTTTTATATAATGCTTTTAAAAAAGAAATAGTTACTTCTAATATATATTTTATGTTTTACAAGTAACTAAAAAGCATTTTATTAATTTTTAATATTTAAAATATAATAAATTCCCTTTTTAAATTAAAATAAATTCCTCTTTAACACTCTTAAAATCATGCTTACATAAATAAATTACATTATCTTCAAAGTAACAACAAAATCTATATTTTTTAATGGAATTAAAAGCATTTTTTCGCTTATTAAATTACTAAACAATTGACAATCTCTCGGGTTATTTATGAACAAAAGGATATCAATCAGGGATCTCAAAAGTCAGGCCCTAATTTAATTTCGGGATTATTAACACCAATACATGGACACAAACACACACATATGGTTAACTAATCCTGGGCTTTTCACACCGCTTCTCCCGGAAACAAAAAAAAAAACTTCTGGGACAACGAAGAAACCAAAACCAAAACTTTTGTTTCTAAAACTCGTGTTCCAAGTCCTTCCCACACACACACACACACAGACACAATAGAAGGGAAGTTGGGGCCAGGTGTGTGTGAATTTTGAATTTGAAAAACTCTCGTCTTCCCTTCGTCGCTCTTTCTCTCTCTCTCTCTCTCTCTCTCTGTATTCCTGGCAGACACCTGCTGGAGCTGTAATAAGTATGCAGCGTCTACAAAGACAACAATGCCGATATCCTGACGTATCCTGGAAATTTAGCACTTACAAGAGGTGAGCCACGACGCAATAACCTAGCTTTACTAAATTTATATTTATTTAAAAAAAAATTTAAGGTTTATATATGAAATATTTAAAAAATAAGCCCAAGATTTTGTAAATTGTTTATTTTCTTAACGTTTGTCTCTGGTCTCGTTCTCCATAAGAGTGATCATGCACCATCGGTTACCTTATCGGGTCTTCTTCTTATCGATAGTTACATTCGATAGTTTCTTAGTGTTACCTTATCTTAACAATTTAAATAACTTGTTAAGTAGATATATATTTTTATAGAATCCAAGGTACTTTCTGGGCCCAGAAGACAATATGCAATGCTTGTTCTTCGCTTGTTAGGTGTTAAAGCAGGCGAAAGTTGGAGGCCATGTAGACAAGGACAAGAAATAGGAGAAAGACTGCTAAGGACGAGAAGGGGAGGAGGAGTGTCCGGGGGGCAGGGACACGGCAGGAAGCAGCTGCATGTGTCGCGTACGTGTGGCGCCCTAGCAGGGACAACAACAAGAACAACGACAATGGGAACAAGTGACAACAATGTGACCAAATGTGAGTATGAGCATTGGCGTAGGTATGCGTCTCGGTGGGTAGGTGTTTAGGTGTGCACGTGTGTGTGTGCTTACCTCCCCCTCTCATGGTGTGTGTAAATCGCACATTTCAATTTGCATGTGTTAGCGACAAACTTTTGATAAGTGTTACTCGCCTTACACAAAACCAGGCGGCGGCGGAGGAGTAGCGACAAGGCATTGAAACTTATTGTCAAACACGAGCAGGAACCATCACTTCCTCCCCTCTCTTTCTCTTTTCTTCTTCTTCTCCTTCTCCCACACATATGCAAATTTTAGATTCAAACACACACGCACACACACATATCAATATTTTTCAGACATTACGTGCTTCGAAAATTTTCGCACACCTCCATTGGGATCGATGGATAAATGTGGAAATGCCATGTGGCAAGTATATTATTGCAAAAAATTTCAAATTATCTGAGACATTTATTTTTGTTGATTTACAAACAATAAAAATAAGGAAAACTTATAAAGAAAAGAAGGGAAAATACTTAGTTTTTAGTCTTCTTCATTCTTCTTTAGAATCAGACTTAAAAATTATAATATATATTATTTTTATACATTTCCTAAAACAATTTATATTTATAATAATTCGTATTTGTTTATTTTGTAGCCTAAGATAATTTAGAGAATTATTTGTTAATTAAATAAAGGCCATTATTAATTTAAATTGATTAATTTATGGCATTAAAGAGTGCAATAGATTGGCTCTCTAAATGAATAAGACCTTGAACACTTGTGCTCTTTTCAAACTACATTCAGGATACTATATTGTTGACGATAAATGAACAAAAAATATTAAATAATAATAACTTCTCATGGAAAAATGTTAATACTTTTCCTGTTATTATAGTTGGTCTGTTTTAACTATACAGAACTGTTCTTAATATATTCTAATATATGCATCAAAGGGTATTTATTATTAATTGTTATATTTAAATTAAAATGAGCTTGTTTAAATATTTTCCACTGTTTATTACTTTCTCTTGTTCTCTGTTAAATTCACAAATATTCTCTCATCTCAATTAAAGATATTTTGCTTGAATTTAAATTTTGAATATAATAAAAATTCGTATAACTTTTACGTTATATTCTCTTATATAAAATATATAAATATACTTTTACATACTTTTATTGCATAATATATTTATATCCATAAGCCTGAAGCTAAAGCGAATATAATTTAGAAAGTATTTATGGTTGAAATCAATCAGTTTCTTGATAAATTGGCAGCTCCAAAGACCTCTTGTGTGGGCCAACAACCGACGGATGCACTTATTCTTTTTCCACACCACACCACATACACCACACACTCACCCACATCTACAGTCACTACACCCACTAACCCTATTTCGTTTTATTTCACTCTTTTTCCCGCCCATAAGCCCCGGTTTTCCTCCTCTCGTTGAACGTTGAATGTTGCACGTTGATGAGTGCTCCTGGTTATCTGGCATCCATATTCCCATGTTAACTGTCGCCTTTAGCGCTCTCGCCTGTTGACTAACTGCCGAAGGGGGGTGTCCTTACAGAATTATTAACATATCCTGTGAATTGAGGAACGTCATCAGGGCAGACAAAAGGCAAAACAAATTGAGAGCAGCGTCCCAAGTCCCCCGCACATAAAACTGAAACTCTGTTGACATTCTGGCTTTTTTTTAGGCTTTGAATTTTAATTTAATATTATATTTTTTTATAATTAAATTATTGATATATTGATATTTAAATTATTAATAAAGTAAAAGTATTCTTACAGATTTTGTTTACTTATATTTCATATTAGAAAAACATTTAATAATTTTGTTATATTTTTAAATATTGAAAACAATTTAAAAAAACTTTAAATTCACTTTTCTCCTGTCGCTTTCTTTCTAATATTTTTATATATATTTTCTTTATGGCTTGGCTTTTTTTTAAATTTTTTTGGCAGCACTTTTGGCAACATTTACACTTGCAGCGTGAAAACTGTTGCACACCCGCACACCCCACACACACCAAACACACACACAGGGACGACGTGTTATCTCTCGGCTGTGCGTCATTTCACAAGAAGAAGAAGCAAAGGCAGAAGACCGCAACAAAACAAAATCTGACAATAAGTGTGAAAATGGTGCACCCTTTCCACAATTTTTACCACCCCCTTAGCTGCCATGCAAAACTAAAAGAAAAATGTTTAAATATTTCCTGCTTTTTATTGTGGTTACGTCGCTGCCTCACACTCTCTATCCCCCTTTCTCTGTTGCAAAATCAAAAGCTGAAGTGAAGCTGCAAAAAGAACAATAATAACAACAATGAAGAAGGCGACACTAAAAAAAAGAAAGAAGGACAGATCAGGAAGCAGGAGAATAAGGTGCTCTTTCGAAGGGAAGCATTAGAAAAATACCCTGGTAAATGTTATTTAATTTAAATTATTTTTTAAAGCTATTTAAAAGCAGAAATTTCAAAAATAAGATGGATATGTCACCTAACATTAAAGACTCGAATTATATATTTTAATTTTAAATCCAAATATATTAGTTATAAGGTACAAAAAAATACCATAATATTTGGAACTTTTAGTATAACATTCACAAATTCCCAGTTTGATCACAAATAAGTTTATTTTATTTTTTTAGGGTATCTAAAAATCCCTTAAAAAATATATCTGTTACTGAACTATCAGCACAGAAAGATGAAGCTGAACAAAACGGGAGCGAAGCGTAAAAAATAGCAATACTTTCCGTGCTGTGCTTTGCTTTGTAGTGCCTTACACAGCAAAAAAAAAAGGCATATAAAAATACATTTCTTAATTCCATACATGCAGGGCTTTTCATATTTAATTTATGTAATATCTATAATATAATATAATATAATATAATATAATATAATATAATATAATATTATATAATATAATATAATATAATAATAATATAATATAATATAATAATATAATACTATGTAATAAATTTATGACATTTTTTGCCAGTGCCAGTGCCGTCGTCGTTTACTGTTTACTTTTATTGTGGCTGCTGGTCGCGGTGGCGCTCGAAAAATATGAAAACTTTCGACAGGAAACAGGAAACTGATAAGGGCATTTTTGCGCCGTTACCCCTTTCTCCCCCTATCTCTATCGCCTTCTCTCTTTCCACTTTCGACTCGCCCAGCAGATGTCTCTTTCTGTCCCGGTCCATGTCATTTGCTGTTGCTTTTGGTGCTTTGAGCACTTTTTGACGCCCGGCTC
This sequence comes from Drosophila truncata, assembly GCA_008042515.1. Lineage (NCBI taxonomy): Eukaryota > Metazoa > Arthropoda > Insecta > Diptera > Drosophilidae > Drosophila > Drosophila truncata. The sequence continues at coordinate 27,111 of VNJQ01002014.1, forward strand.
CCCCAGCTTCTCTCTTCTGCCCAGGGAACTTATTGTGAGAGATTTATTTCACGGCCTTCAGGTACAGTGATGCCCCATAGGGTGGAGAAATTCGTACCAGAAAAGGATATTCTTTTAAAAAGAAAATAATCGTTTTAATTTGAATTTTTAACAATTAAAATAAGGTAACATTTTATTTTTCAACGTTATATTTACCTTTTTTAAGAACATTAATAATACAAATATACTAAAATTGTATTAAAAAAAATGTTGTACTAAAAAGGTTCATAGAATTTTTTATTTAAATTCAAAAATATCAAGTATTTTTATTTTCTAGGAAAACTAATGTTTAATTTTCGTTTTTTATGAAAACCAACAAAAGGGATCCTAAAAAACATGATCCCCTCGATGAAACCTTCACTGTAACACGTTAGTTGGCATCGTTAAGCTATGGCCACGCCCCCATGGTGACATGTGCGCCCTTTTTCAGCAACCCACCTCCCCATTTGGGGATCCCCCCGCCCCGCCTGTGGTTTCTTGCGGCCGCTTGCCTCTTTTTTCCTTTGGGGACAGCTGTTGCAGCAATGTTGCAAGTTGTAAGTTGCACAGTTTTATCAACTTCCCCAAAAGCTTTAAAAAAATACATATATAACCATAGTAAGAGGAGGAAAATATGAAGGTAGAATTTATTATTAAAGATTAATAACTGCCAATGACAAAGGACATGTTTCCCACCTTTGTTTCTAATGGAATTAACCAATTCCTTTGCCTTAAATCCTTCATCAGCATGAAATTTTCCAGTCCCTCTCCAAGTTGGATCCATCAATGCCTAGTTAGCGGGCTTAAACCATGATGGAGGCTTAACCCCTGGATGGCCCTGGAGGCTTACACCTTCAAATATTCGAAAAGCTCAGCGTGGCAAAGCTGATTTAATTAAATAAGTCATCTGGCATCATCTGAGGTAAGCCACGCGAAAAGTCATTCCATTTAGGGGGTTAAGGAGGCTTCGTGGAATGGGGGATGGGGCTGTTAAGGGGGATCCAGGTTTAAAACAGAAGAAATCTGTTTATTTAAAAAGAAAAGAACAAAAAGAACACTTTTCAACAACAACAACAACAGCGGCCGATGGCCAATAAAGGTCCTACGCGCTGTCTCCTTATTCTCTTCCTCTTCCTTGTGCCTCCTGCCCTTTTCCCTATTTCACCTCTTCATCCCTTCCCCTTCAGTTTAACCCCCTGGCCACCTGTCCTAGCAACATAAAAACACGACCATGAATTAACGTTAAAACATGGCCAAAAAGGCAGTGAAGCTTCGGGTTCTGTGTGTGTGAGAGAGTGTGTAAGAGAAAATACACCAAGAAAAATACTTATTACTTAAAATTAAAATTACTTATTATTAATTTGAGCTAAAAGAAATAATCTTTTTATTATTTAAATTTATATTAAAGGATGACCATTCTAGAAAAGCCTTTAAAACCTTTTTCCTTGTAAAAATATAATTGAAAAATCTTTAAATAAAATTATAGCTCTATTAATTAGTATACAACAATAAATTAATACAATTTACATCAAAAATAATATAAGAAATACATTTATTATAATTATTATTAAAAGCTAGTAGTTACTATAGAAAATATTAAAAGAATTCTAGAATTTGAAGAGCAAATAAACATACAACATGACAAAAAATATATTATATTAATATTTATATATATTTATTTTATATATAGATTTTTTCCAGTTTACCCATGAGTATCGGAATGTGTGTCTGTGTCTGTGTTGGCCGCAAACAAACACATAAAAATGGCCTGCTCCGTTCAAAGGACACTGGAGTCCCGCCAACCGGCGTGAAAATCATTTAATTTACAACACGAACACGACGGGAAACGGGAGGAAAGTGGGCGGAAAATGTGTGGAAAAAGAGAATCAAAAAAGAGAGGGGGCAGCCGCAGAGGTCCAGGCGCACAGACACCGACACACAACGAACGAACGAGTGAGTCACGACGAGCTGTGGGCCTAACAACAATATGAACTGAGTTTTCATTTAATAGACTGCAAGCGCTGGAAAATGGCATAGAAAAGAGGAAAAGCAGGTGCACGAGCAGAGATAGCCAGTGAATCGAGGGGGCGGTGAGTGGGGAAAATAGAGGCAGAATGGCAAAGCTAAGCCACGTTATGCGGTTAACTAACACTGCCGCAAAACACACTCGCCCATGCCCCCCACTATCAACCCCAAAACCCGTTGAAAAGCGAAAGTGCTTGCTATCAGCTGATGCCAGCGATTTATGCATTTTTGAAAAAACCAAGCCACAAACAAATAAACATTAAACTATAGCGAAAATATTAGCAGATTTTCTTTACTAAATATCTCTTAAAGGAAAGGTTAATTTAATACCAAATAAATGTAAGTAAAACCTCTTAAATCTTCAATAAAATAAACTTATTTCTTTTGTTTTCCAACTGTTGCGCCACTATAATAATGCCTCATGTGGGGAGTAGTTTTTCTGGTGAAAAGCCGTCAGGAAAAGGTAAACAGCAATCACTTGCTTAGGCAAACAGGAAAAGCTGACACTTAAGCGGATGATGCTGAGTCCCCGGCTATATAAAATATATATATATTCTTGTCTTTGTAAGCTTTTATGTCAATATTTGTCGCAGGCATATCGCAAGCAGTCTTTTCCCGCTTTTCCCCCAAAATCCAAAAGTAACCAGGAAAATAGAGGGCGGCATTGAGAAGTCTGTGCAAATATTTTAACACATTTTTTTTTGCTGTATTTTCTTTTATTTCCACGACACGTTGAAAGGATTTACGCAGGGAAAAAGAGCAAATATACAAAAAATATATATATATATAAATCGCAAGACGAACTGTTGACGTGTGTGTTGGGGTCAGTAGTAGTGGGCAGTCGAAATGGGGAAAATCGGTAGGAAAATGAAAAAGCAGGAGAGCTGGAATACAGGCCAATTCAACGCTGGATAAATATTTGCCAGGCCCAAAACAGAAAAAAAACCAAGAGGGGGTTATATGTGAACAAAGGCGTTGAAGCGCTGTCAGCTCTCTACGAAAGCTGATTCCCTGATTCGGCAAAACACTCAAAAAAAATTGATTACCTTTAAGTTTTTAAAATTTATTAATGCAAATTAATAATAATACAAAAAAATTTTATAAATAACTGTATTTAAACATTAAACAAATTAGCAAATCCATAAATTCAACTGAAGTCTTTTACAAAAATTATTCTATCAATGATCTTTTCTTTTTTATCTATCTCCCATAAATAATAATATATTTTTTTAGGATTCTACTTGTTTGTTCTTAATTTTCAGTGTCTTCTACTACCCCTTCCGGCTCCTTTTCTCAGCCTACGCCCCTGCCTGTGCCTCAGTCGCTGCGTGTAATATCAGGGATTCAATAAACACTTCAAACATAAACTTGACGATTTATTACAACTGAATGGGCAAGCGTCTGCCAGCAAGTGAAAATGTCTATATATAAGGACTGAAATGCACAGCAAAAAATTTTATAATAAAATGTAAACTAAAATTGTATGTATTTATAAGGAGTATAAAAGTTGGCATATTATTTAAAGGAATTTAAATAAAAAACCCTTATTTTATAAGGAATAATATAAATTAATAACGAAAGTCAATGTAAAAATTAAATTAATATTAAGGCTATTAATCTTTCTTATAGTTTTTAATTATTTTTATTATTTAATAAAAGAATCCCTCTAATATTTCATTAGTAAACAAAATAATTATTATAAAGACACGGTTCTAATACTTTAGAATTCCTTTTTATATTTTAATTTATGCAAAATGAAAATATTTATTATTATTTATTAATTTCTATTAATAATAATCAAATTTTCTTTCTCTGCACCTGTAAGGATATATTTATGTCAATATGCCATGTGACAGTTTGCTGGTGTCTGTCGACTAGTGGCAACGCGATGTTCATATACGCAATGAATTATTAATTCGTTGTCCCGGGTCCGGGTCCGGGTCCGGGTCCGGGTCCGGGTTCGAGTCCGGGTTCCAGTCCTGGTGCATTCCCTGGCTGGTGGCAGTGTGTCCATGTTTGTGTTTGTGTTTGTGAACCGGAATCGGAATCGGAGTCCCTGCACGTCGCCATTTAACTGCTGACAAATGATAAATTTATTATTTACCATCCAGCAGCAAAGGGCGGGGATTTGGGGCGAGCATTTGCTAGATTAAAATATGTTTTAATATTTGCCTTCGTCACACTCCAACGGAGCCAAGGCAACGCACACAGGGACACACAGACAGACTCAACCCACACGTGACAAGGCAACCTTGGAGAGCCACACACCAACCATGCCACCACGCCATCCATCCACCCACTCGCTGTCCTTGGAAGCGCCTTGGAGTGCGATAATCACGCGCATTTGATTAATTACCCGTGTCGACGGCGCTGCTTAGCTCAGTTCCTTGAGATTTGGATGCTGTCATGCTTGTATGGCAATAATATGGGATATAATTCTATAATCTGGGGTCATACAGATATCACTTGATACCAAATGGAGTTTAAATTGGCTTAATTCAGGCTAAAATAATTTTGTAGCATACTTTTTAGCACCTTTTTAGTATCCTTAAACTCTTATTTTAAATAATAATTTTTACCTTGTATTATATAAATTATATAACTATCAAATATCCCTAAAAAGCATCCAAAAAGTTTCCTATGGGATATATGTAATTCTATAATCTAGGATGTTAGAGATATCACTTGATACCAAATGGAGTTTAAATTGTCTTAATTCAGGCTAACATAATTTTGTAGCATACTTTTTAGCACCTTTTTAATATCCTTAAACTCTTATTTTGAATAATAATTTTTACCTTCTATTATATAAACTTTATAACTATCAAATATCCCTATAAAGCATCCAAAAAATAGCCTATATTATGTTATTCTTTTAGATTTCACTTTCCTTCAGTGCCATACCCTCTTAAACCCATCAGCTAACCACACTTAATTCTCAAGTTCAACACGACACTGTAAGTTTCCTTATCGCCGACACAAGTGCCGCGAAAAGTTGCAACTTTCAACCTGAGAGCTAACGGTAATCACCGTCCTAACGTTGCGTGCTCGCACTCGCACGTCCTTCGACCTCCTGGATTTTCCTCACCCTTTCTTGGATTTTTCCCTACCTCCTACCACCAAACCTGGACACCGAACCAAGAAATCCAGACACTCGCCGCTACGTGTCCAACTGTGAATCCGTCCGCTTAACGCGCTCCTTAATTGTCACACCGCCCTTCAGCGCTCCTTCTCACCTGTGTGATAAGTAGGCAACTCCTTCTGCCTTCCGAACCCTTTAAGATAAAGTGAGAGGGGAAGGAGAAAAGTCTTAAGGATGAGAGTAAAAGTGTGTCAAATATTTCAAGTGCGACCTAGATAAGAAGAGGAATTCCTTATTTCTTTATTGTAATATTTGAAGATACCGAGGTAACCTAGAAATCAAAGAAACAAAGAAATGTTACAAATATTATAAGGCAATTCTACATTATTTAAAATCTAAGTAAAATTCAAATAGGAAATAAAAATTCTTGTCCTTTAAAAACATTAAATTCCATAATAGATAAACCTTGGAATCCTTGAAACCCAATCAACGCCTTAAAGCTTGCAACAAAATGAAAACATAAGACTTTCTTTTCCCATTTCTCAACCAAAACAGATGCCAAAATTAACAAACCTAATCAGAGCAGAGCAAAAACTCTAGCAAATGTTGAAATGATAAACAAAATATAGCAAACAAACAAATAAGCAACAAAAACAAAAAAAAAGGACAGAACGTTATCATAAAACGATTTTCTCACTTAAAGAAAACAGCAGGGAAAAGGAGAAAAGGGGCTGCCAAAAAAAAAAAAAAAACTTAAATTATTGCAAATCAATTTGGCGAAGGGGTCCGAACAGAAGTTGGAGTAGCAGATGTGCGGATGCTCGGGAAAAATCGGGGGAAAATCGTATGGAATGGGACTCGACGAGGCCTAGACAGAGGCTCCGAACCCCGTTATTATTTGCCTCCCCGATTTACCCCAGGAGTTTTTTGCTGGCGCAGCCATAAAGCACATTTTATTGAGTTGTCGAACTTAAGTACCAACAGCAACAAGAAGCACAAAAAAAAAATAAAATAAAGAAAAGGGAGAAATAAGAAAAACTAAGGACAGGAGCAGCAGCAGCAGAGGTCTGGCATTTTTGGGCACGCATGTGGTTCGGTGCCCTTTTTTCTGGTTCTTCTGTAATATACTCTACAAATTCCATGTCTTTTCACTAAAGAAGAACAAAGATTTTCTAATTATTAATTATTTTCAATAATATTAATACAATTGATTATAATTCTTTAATATATTAGGCGTCGTTTGAAGCATATTCATATGACTGTTAGAGAAATGGAAAATCCCTATAGCAATACCTAGTATTTTATCCAAATTGTATTATTTCCAAGAGCAGAATTCTAATACTCTCATAAAATAAAATAATATATAATAATACTCTCATAAAATAATGTAATTTAATTATATTACGAAAGTATTATAATTCGGATCTTTTAAGCTTCTTTTATAAATAATTTCATATTATTTCATTATGTTAAAGCTATAATTTTAAAATGTTATAATTTCATTTACCTTATGATTTCCTAAAATAATAATACAAAACTTCTTAACATCCCAAAAAGTGTATTTCATAATTCTTTAAAATAATTTCCCTTTATTTTCGGCTGTTTTCTATTTTCGCAATGTAGGGCAATGTGGCGCATAGACGGCTCAATAATATGCCAGTCCTTCGGTAATGGGTCCTGCGCCCCTAACCCCGCCGCCCGCTAATTTTCCATGCCCTCCATGTCTCCCTCCCCCAACCCCCAAATTGCAGCTCACAGACACCAACGCAGACAAACTAACTTTATAAATTTAGGAGATATACGTTTTTTTCCAAAAGCTCCCCAAAAAAGGGGAGCAGCAAAAATTGAAAACAAACTTGATCTGCGTGCAGATATAAGAAGTCTAAGTCCCAAGTTTGGTGTTTCTAGCTCTTATAGTCTCCGAGATCTAGGCGTTCATACGGACAGACGGACAGACGGACAGACGGACAGACGGACAGACGGACAGACGGACAGACGGACGGACGGACGGACAGACGGACATGGCTATATCGACTCCTTAAGTGGTCCTGACCAATATTTAGGTAACTTTTGGGGGTCTGCCACGCCTCCTTTTACCTGTTACAGAATATCGCACAAAATTATAATACCTTTGTACCTTTGGTACATGGTATAAAAACGATGCAATGCCACAGAGCACACTGTGCACAGTGAGTTAAAAGGCAAAAAATTATTATAATTTATTTATAACAAAATTAACAGGGAAAACTTATTAATTAATTAATTTTAATTATACCCTTTATTTATATATTTAATATGTAAAACAAAAAACCCATAGACCGCCTACTTAGTTGGTTGTAAAGCTGTTTGTGTCTCAGCCAGGGACGTATTTTGCTTTATTATTGATTTGCTTGTTATATTAATTTATATTTTCTTGTTATACCCTTGCAGGGTATTATAGTTTCAGTCAGAAGTTTGCAACACAGTGAAGGAGACATCTCCGACCCTATAAAGTATATATTATTGATCAGCATTAAATTATCGTTATTTATTGCCATGAAAATCGCTCATAACTAATCCAAAAATGCATTAATTTTCAATCGGAAAACAGTTTTGTGCTAGTTTTTATTAGCTTATAAAATCTGTATCTTAAGTTTTCCACTTTTTTTAAATTTCATTTTTTTTTTATTTTTGACAATTTTTATGATGTTACCCCTTATAAAATTTTGAAAAATTTGAAAAAATTTTGTTCCTTTTTTTCTTGGCTAAATAAAATCTCCTTTTGATGCTGATCAAGAATATATATGATTAATGGGGTCGGAAATGACTACTTCACTTAATTTTAAGCTTCTGAAAACCATTTAAATTCCAAAAATGTATTAAAAATAGTTTATTTTAAATATTTAATTTTTTTATTAAATTATCGGTTTTTATTGCCATGAAAATCGCTCATAATTAAGCCAAAAATGCATTAATTTTCAATCGGAAAACAGTTTTGTGCTAGTTTTTATTAGCTTATAAAATTGGTAAGCCGAAGTTAGCTTCCTTTCTTGTTTTTTTCTAAAATGCAGAAAATTGTTCTCCATTTTCCATGGTTTTTTTTTTAGATGTCTGCCACTCCGCGCTCATTAGCACACACCCAAACACACATTCCAGTGCTGCCATGTCCTTCCATATTTTCTCTGGCAAAAAAAAAAACAAAACACACATTGCTCCGTCATAAATGACTGACGCCAGTTTGAAGGAGTCCTTGGCAAAGTCAGGAGAAAATATGAAACAGGAATTATGGGGGCAAACGAAGAGAAACCAATACTCAACGAAAATATTTATGCTTTTTAAAATATATTTAATGGAATTAAAAAGACTTTTTTGCAACATTATTCCAATTTAATAAATAAATAAATAAATTTAATAAATTTGCATTTAAAAATGTAATTAAATCTATATTTAATATGAAATTTTATCAGCTAAAATACAGAACTTATTTCTATTATTTTCTCCACTCATAAGCTCTTAAATTATATAAATTATTATTATTATAAAATATACTTATATTATATTATATATAATTGTATAGATATTGACCCAAAAAAAAAATCCTAATTAATTTTAAATTCCATAATTCTCTCAGTGAACGACAGCTTGGCCATGGAGCCTTTACCACCATCCAGCTATTATTTGATCATATTTAAAAAGGAATTTTCGGCATTGTGAGTTTTCTTTATATATATTTTTTGTTTGTTTTGTTTTTGGGCACTCGTTTGTTACTGCTTGAGCCATCAATAATTCACTTTCGCTTAAGAGCCAATTAGGGGGAGCAGTGCCGTAAGTAGTGCGCGGTAATGGCATTGGTAACCAGTTGCAGGAATCGGGGTCACCACATGTGCCCCGTGAAGGGGGTTAACCCCTTCGTAAGCCCCGGTGGTGGCCCCGGTGGTGGTGGCCCCGATGGTCGTAAATTTGACAGTTTATTAATTACAGCTGCAATTAGCAAAGGAAAGGGTTTTGCTGCGCTATCAGTGTGCAGCTTTTACTGCCGGCAGTTAAGTTAAGCCACCTGAGTTTTTTGGCCACAAACAACTTTCCACACAAAGCAAGGACACCCTAAGGGAAAACGGGAAAAGCGATACGCTTGTATTTTGCGGACTTTGTCAACAGCTTCATAAAAACATAAGGAAAAACGGGAACTTTTCTAAGCAAAACTTTACGGGGAAAATGGTACAAAAAAAGGAGAAGAAATGAGGTGGTTGATAATTTTCTCAGTAAGTTCTTTTAGGGATTTACTTATATAGTTTTTTAAGGAACCCTTTTGGTTTATTTTGAAATCAAAAGATCTTTTTGTGTAATATTTTAACATCATCAGTTAAAGCCAATTTTTTAATAATTTCCCTTTAATCCCATCTTCTTACTGACACAGTTAGCTGTCTCCACTCCCCAGTCCTTAAGCACCAGTCACCCGTCACCAGTTATCCTAGTTAATACATTCAGGGGTAGGAGGTCACCCCTTGCCGGCGATTAACAAGTCCCCCAAGAAGGGAAAAAACAAACCAGAGCGGCGGCAACAAAAATGCGTAATGAGCTGCGAAACGCGCCTGGCATCAGACATCAGACATCGCGGGACTATGGACACTGGACATCTGATATCGGGGAGTGTTATAGTAGTCTCGGCACTCAAATTCAATTGCACAGGATTTTAGTATGCATCAAACGTTTTACAACTATTTTTCTTAACGCATTTTATTGGCGCTTTGGGGGAGTGTTTTCCAAGGAAAGTGGTGGCTACGAGTGCCTGGGGATGGGGGTGGGGGTGTTGGTCTGTTTGTGGTTGGGGTCCTGCGGCACGTACTCTATTTAAAATGACACGCCTGACGACCTAATGGTGGTCAGCCGCCCCATTTTATAGGGTAAAATGCTCGAATATGGCTTACTTTTTTGTGGTTTTCTATGATAGAATACAAAATAATTTGAAATATAATATTTCTAACTAGTTTCCCTAAAAGTTATTTTGTTTAAATACTTATTATATGTTTACTTTCAAGTCTAACTCATTTTTAATACTTTAAATGGCAACCTTAAATAATTAAATAAATATTTGTCTCTTTCCTTTCAATAATATATTTTATATTTTTATTTTTGAGTCAAAGATTTCACATTAAATTTGTAAATAATTTCACCAGAGTATTTATATTGTTAAAAAACATTCTGGTAGGTATCTCATATTCGAGTTTTGTTGGTGAACTTTTTTTAAGGGCTACTTGTTTTTGTTTGAGGCCCACTCCCTTCTTTTTCCTTTTCCCTCCGGCGCTTTTCTTTTGAGCATTGTCATATTGAAACCGCAGTGACGAAAGCAGCAGAGAATACCGCCTGTTGGGGGAGTTGGCAAGGCCGTGCATGGCATTTTCTATTAATAGCCATGAAATATAGCAGAAACTAAAGCGAAAGGGCGAGATATTCCCACAGAGTTTATATTTCTTTTTTTCCCCCGTTTTTGTTATTGTTATTGGCCAGCCAATTGGACACCGCAAAAGGCAGAAAAAAATAAAGATAAAGATAAAGTCAATAAGGAAAACGCACTTGGAATTTTCAAAATATATTTCCCAAATGTAAATTGTTCAAAATTGTGTCCCAGTGCCATAAATATTTGCATCAGTCGCAAGCAAGTCTGTGTGCGTGTGCATAATTTTGGGCAACACTGTTCCTTTATTTCCTTTACGACAAAGGCACGACGTGTTTGGCATAACCAAAAATTCCAGAAACCATAAACAAATTAGGTTAAATGCAAACAATAACAAATTGATAATTCTTCTTCTTTTGTTTTATTTATGTATTTTTTTTTAGGATTAAAACTAGGAATTGCAAGCCAAGAACATTAACCAAATGAAAAACGAAATGAATACATAAAATGGATGGGTTTGTTTTGATTTTTCAAGGGTCAAGCGGCATTTCAAGCGATTTTATGACAGTTTAAATGGAAAAGGGAAAATGGAATAATGCAAACTGCGAGGAGAACTGTCAGTAAAGTTGATTTAGAAACAGAGGGGTCTTAAAGGATAGAAAAAAATGTTGAATTTATAATATTTTATCATAAACCTACATATTTTCCTTTTATATCTTAAATTTTTTAAACAAAAAATATACCTTAAGCTAAAAATTGTTTAAATTTGTGCTACCGAGACTTTACTGTATCGCAACTACTTCCGCAAATGTACTTGGTGCCAGGGAGTCCTCTTCGGATGATGCTGTCGTCACCCAAACCAACGCACAGGACACACAAAAAGGAGGCGAACAAAATAATTTTGCTTAATTCAACGGCACAGCGCAAAGAAATAACTGAGAGTTGAGTGTATTACGAAGGGGAATCCCACGTTAAGTAAAGGATAAAAAGGCGGAGAGCGTGAAGATGCCGCTGCCGGCTTCCTGTGACGCAATTAGTGCAACATTGTTGACATTGTTTTTTGTTTATCCTGCGCTTTTTTGTCGCTCCTTTTTGCATTCCTATATTTTTTTTCGCTTTTAGAGGTTCAGAGGGGGTTGCATGCCAATGCCATGGGTCAAAAGGCAAGTTTAAGCTGACTTTAAAGTGCTTTTGGTTTCTTTACAATTTGGTTATCCGTTTTTTTTTTATACCAGAGATGGAAATGAGTGGAAAGGGGTATGTGAAGTGTTACGTCATAGCTTAATTTTTGTGTTCACATTCCAGGTTTTTTAAGAATTTTAAAGTTTCAGCTATTTTTGTTTTTATTATTTTGTATTTATGAAAGATATTTTATTAGTTTAACGATTATAGATTTTATTTTATGGATTAATTTGTATTTTTGTTTTCCCAGCTTCTAAACTGTTTCACTTCCTTTTGTTCCTTCTGGCTTTCTACTTTATCTGCCAGATCCTCCAGGACTTCCATCTCGTAACGTTCTTTACCGCTCGTTCCCCTTCCCAGTTCCACTTGACTTTTAATTTCTGTTCTCCACTTTCCGGTTGCTCGGAGTCGAGAGCGCTTAGCTGCTGATGAAGCCATTGTATAGGATTGGACCAACCAAAAACCCCATTCCCCGCACATTCCAACCCATTCCCGGATTCCCGGATGCAGGCTCTGTGTTCAGTTGATTCCACTTAAAGGCCAAATCAGGCGTAAAATGAGCGAAGCTTTAAAATTTGAATTTTGTTGTTACACTGTAACACACAACAGCCGTCCCTGCTTTCCCCCTTTTTTTCTTGTTGGACTTTTATTCATGCATACGGAAAAACTGGCAGCTGGAAAAAGTATCGAGTTTTCTTTGCTCCAACGTCAGAGGGTGGTATGGAGCAAATTAGGGGCAGCTGCAGGGCTAGAAAGCAATCAGAAACAACAAAAGAACAGGCCAAGAACTTTGAGCAGAAATTTATAAATTTCAATACGAAAAGGTTAATAATGGAAGGTGAGTTGGGGAAAAATAACAACAAATTCCTGGCAAGTGTCTTTCGAAAACAAATCAATCAGGCAATTCAAATGGAAAAATATAGATATATATATTCTGACAGCTACATTTCAATATAACAAATAAATTTTAAAAAAATCAAAATAGCGATCACTGGAGGGGAAAGCTCCCCCAGCGTGCCTCACAGTTGGTTTTTGTTTCTTGGATTTGATTTTTTTTTTTGGATTTTTTGCTTGTTTTGTCTGAGCTTTGTTCCAGTTAGCCGTCAAGACGACCGTGGATGATGTTGCCCTAACAAGGGCGATCACTTTGCAATCAGCATTGCACGGATTCTTTGCAATCAGCAATCAATATTGCCAACTTTTTTCTCTGTTATCAGATGATAAATTATATTTCTGTTTTACCTAAGTTCTTTCGACGCTCTTTTTGACCATAAGTTTTTCTCTCATTTTTCACATTTTCATTTATTCATCTTTCATAACTTTGCGTTTTTGCCACAATTAGTCAGGAACGTGGCCAACCCTTGAGAACTGTGAGGCGCTCGACCGCCGAGATAGTACGACATGGAAACGCTATTTATACGCACTGCTTGCGGAATAAGGACTTGGGAATCATAAAAACACTGTTCGGAGGGAAATCAGAGAGAGAGAGAGAGAGAGAGAGCGAGAGGCCAAGGCGGCGAGCAAGTGAACATTACATCAGCAAAGCTTGAGAGAGCAAGCGAGTGAGCAAAAAAAAAACTACCCAGGCCAAGCCGCTGCTGTGAATACCCTAGCTTGTCGATTAAGTTAAGAGAAATCCGGTTTAAAATGTTTGAATTAAAGCAAAAAATTAGAACTTGATGTATTTATTGTTTCAAATAAAAATAATCAATTTAAAAGTAATATTTCTAGGGGATATCGTTAGCAATATTTTAATAAAAATATTAAAATAATGTTGATGTAAATATAAAAATCCAAATACAACTTATTACAATTGTGGTAACCTTGGAATAAATAAAGGGTATTAAACTTATGGAAAGAGCGTGCTATATGCAAGATATCCAACCTATTGAGAGACTCATTAGAAGCTTGCGCATCCACCAAAGAAACAGCGTATGAGAGCGCTTAAATCCAGGTGAGGGAACGTGAGAGTAGCGTGCGAAGCAGATGGAGCCACATGTTAATATCACGAGTGAAAGAGATGCAAGGCGGTAGTGAGAGTAACTGAGATCGTACAGCTGCAGTTTTTGTGCAATATCTTTTTTTGTTTGTTTATTATTGTTTTATTTTGATTCTCAGTGAAATTAAATTAAATAAAAAGCTTAAAGCACTGCAAAGACAATACAAGTACAATTTTAATGGGAAATGCTTTATAAACAAATAAAATAAGCAATTTACAATTATATTTATTCATTTTTTCTATTTTCTTAAAATTATACCATTTATGTTTGGAAATTAAGCAAGGTTGGCAAATATGCAGAATATTTTAAAAATAAAATGGTTTATAAACAAATAAAATAAACAATTTACAATGATATTTATTCATTTTTTCTATTTTCTTAAAATTATACCATTTATATTTGAAAATTAAGCAAGGTTGGCAAACATGCAGAATATTTAAAAAATAATTTAATGAGTGAGCACTTTTTGAGTGATCAATACCCGTATCAGTTTCTGGTCAAACTTCAGAAAAGTTTTTTTGGTTCAAAATAAAAATGACCAAAACCATTTTCGGGGGTTTGAGGCCTTGACCAGTTGGACGTAACCGCACAGGATCGAAAGGGAAAGTTGTGGTTCGAGTCCAACAAGCGTTTTTAATTGATTTCCCAACTAGAACTCGAACTTTCCCACATATGCTGCTGTGTGTGTGTGTGTGTGTGTGTGAGTCTGAAAAGTTTACAATAATTTTTGAACATTCAATGGCCGCAACTAAAAACGCCAAAAACGATTGGAAAAACGGGAAAAGGGGGAGCGCTGTGAATTTTCCGGGGGTTCAAGGGGTTACTGTCCGTTCGGGTTTTCAATCCACAACTGAGACCATGCAAAAAGCGATGACAAAACAGAAAATCGGAAGGAAAGTGTGGGTGGGAGGCGATGAATGAATGAATAAAAACTTTTGCCCGGCATTTGTCTGTTGGCATATTTTGAAAAGCAGTTTTCCAAAATGCACACACTCGTATGCATATGTGTGTGTGTGTGTGTGGAGGCAAACTGGGAGTTCAAAGTTCAACGCATGATTGTGAAAATGGAATTGCCAAAGTTGGTCAAATGGGTTGAGGGTTTTCCAACCAAGGGCGTAAAAAAGTCGCAATGGAACAACAAAAACCAAAAAAAAAAGTTTGATTTTTCTTCCTTAAATACACTAAACAAAATTATCTATAAATAGTATTTAAGTTAAAGTTAAAGTAAAGTTAAAGTATACTTAAATCAAAAGTATTATATATAATTTTATGTCATAAATAGAAAAGCATTCATTTTATTCTTAGTTTTTTGAACTAAATATATTCTAATTAATTTCTAAGGTTTCTTATATTTTTTGATATTTATTTTCAGTGTTTTGCTGGTGAAATGTTTCTATCCTTTTTATCGCACTTCACTACTTTTTTTTTGCATAATTTCCTGTTCTCCTTTATTTCGTCCCTCTGGCTTGTTGTCATCCTCGATGACAGCTGCCTTTTGTCCAGTGTGCAGGGCCAAGGAGTTGACCAAAAACCACCCACTGTCGATGCAAATATATGTTTGTATATCCCATATAGATATATATCTATATATATATATGGTAGGTACGGACACAGCTGTGTACGAATCATTTTAATTTCATATCTGAATGCCAAAGTTCCTAATTGAAATTGCTGTTGAAGCTGAATGGAAAGTTAAAGAAGGTTAAACACAAAGTGGATCAAATTTGAAGAGAATGACAGGGGCATATCTTACTTAGGATTATAATTTAAAGTAATAACATTAAAGCATATTTTTAATAATTTATAAATAGAATAAATTTTTATGCAAATATGCAGTTTAGTTCTTGTTAAAGTTTGAATGCCAAAAAGCCACTAAACACACTTAAGATATTCTGACAAATAGATATATTATTACTCAAACAAAAGTCCAATAAAAAAATAAAGAAATTAGGTCACACTACTCAACCAATTAGATTAGTCTGAATCAAATAAGCAGTGAAGTGCCTCAAATAAGAGTGCCAAAATGCAAAGCTCTTGATAAAAATACCAAAAACGAAATAAATAAAGAAAAACTGCAAGTATTTAATTTCAATTACGAGGAGACAAAGTCAAGCCAGTCGCTTAACCCTCCAATGCCACACGCTTAACCCCCACAACCAACACTCTCTCTCTCGTAACCCCCATCAATTCCCATCAAACGGACAGAGGAGAAGCTAGTGAAGTTCGAACTGGAAATACCTCAAGCAATCAATGGACGACTCTCTCGTCTATGTCCATCTCTTTCCAAGCGCCATGCTGCCTTCTCTTTCGCCGCAATCAACATAAAACAAAGACGATGGCAACTGTATAAAAATTAAGCTCAATTACCAGAAATTTACAACATCAATAAAATAACTGAAGAGTGCTCAACACAAAATCACCGCACACTCGCACACACACACACACACACACACCCACACTCTGCACGTGTGTGTGTCTGGAGGGGCGGCAGGTTGAGGGGGCGTGGCAATGGCGAACGTAGCAAACTCATCACCGGATGCTGACATATTGAAACACGTACCGACAACATGCTACACCAAAATTATAGTCACTTCCTTGATTTTGATTTCAAGTACTGCTGCGAGGGGGGTTTTCCGGGCAGGGGGAGTGGGATTTTCCTCTTTTCGGGGAGTGGCAGTTGAGCTGGGTCCTTGTCGAGAATCTCACCCCCTGGCCCCATCTTTAACACGGCAAGAAATGTGCTCAGAAAAATTCCCAAAAAATCAAAACATAAAAAATTTGTATATCAAAGTATTAGTATTATTTTTGGTACTATTATTTAAAAATTATTAATTTGAATTATTTAAAATTAAACAATTTATTTATTAGTTTTTGTAATTTAGAAATAAAATTAATTCCATGTGTTATTATTATTGATATTATTAGCTGCTGTTTAATTATTGTTTTTATTGAAAAAGTACTTTTTGTATTCTTAATATTTCTTTTTATTTATTTATTTATTTATAGTTTTTTTTATAAAGCCTTAAACTTATTAATTAAAATTTTTAAAGTTCTTATATGTGTATATGCTTTATTATCTGTTCTTAGCTTCTGTATTCGAGTTTCAAACTAATTAAAATATTTATTCTAATAAAATGATAACAAATTCAAAACTTGACTTTTATAAATAAATAAATTATTCTAAATTTTTCCCTTTACTCTTAAAAAATTCTTAGTATTTCTCTCAGTGAAGTTTTACCCATTCCCCCGGTAAGCAGCCGGTAAGTGTTGCAAAATATGTTGACTCAACTCATAACAAGCCCAAAAACTGAACGTAACTGAGAACGTGGCTGTGATGAGGACCCGGAAAAGCGGGGGGCGTGGGCCAGGAGTCCTCCCCCTACATCCCAAAAAAAAAAAGTAGGAAAAGTGTGTGGAGGCGAAAGCGAGAGCGAACATCAGTTGAGGATTTCCTAATGAGTGCTTCATGAATGAATTTCAGCCACAGAATACTAATTCGATGGAAAATTCATTTTTCCACACGATTGGCAATTAAAAGAGATTTTCTACCGCACACACACACACAGAAAGAGCGAAGCGGGGTTCCGGCAAAGTGGGAAAACAGGGGCGTGTATGGGGGACACATATAGCTTTGTCTAGTCATCGAGTGAATTGACAGGCCGGCGAAGCGAAGCGAATCAAATGGACCAGAGATATCAAGAAAAAAACCGCCAAAAGACAAGCAACGTGTACAAAATTAATTATATTTCATATATTATAAATATTATATTATACAGAGCAGTTTTGTAGGTGTTTATTTTGTATTAATTAAAAATATTAGAAAGACTAGAAGTTCTCAGTTTGGATTCAGGGACATGGTCGTTAATATGCTGTTCACTGACGAGATCAAAGTTGGAGAAAGTTGAAAATTAATTGGAAATCTAAATAATTATTTAATTATATATATAATATTAACCTTTAGTTTACTATAACCCTTCGGGTTTTTAAAAATTTAAAAAGCTAACTTGAACTTTGAAGGCTTTCAAAAAGTGATCATATAGATATCTTCTTTTATTATATTTAACAAACATAATTTGGTACTTATGGCCTTGATGCTAGTATATAGAATATGTAATATAGATATAGCCAAACGATCAGCTTCAATGGGTGAGCTCCATGTTGCCACGAGTTCCGGATGCTGTGAGAGTTGGGTGTTGGTTCGATTGGTTGGCTGGACTTGCTGTTGCCGGTTAGCGTTGTTAGGACTTGCTGTCCCCCATTGCCACCACACCATCAGTTTCCGGTGTGTGGATAGAGTGTGGGTGGTGTGTGGAAAGTGTGTGGGTGGTGTGTGGAAAGTGTGGGTGGTCTGTGGGTGTGTGGTTGTGTGTGTGTGCGATGACTTATGCTGTGCCAAAGCCAACTTGTCAATGTGAAAAGCAAGCAGTGAAGCAAGCAGCCGACAAGCGTTGACGTATTTGACAAACACACAGCAGTTGGCGGAGAAAGCGAGATGGAGTGACTACTGTGCGACAGAGAGGGCCTCATAAATAGAGTGAGACAGAGAAAGAGAGAGAGAGATAGTGGGTGAAAGGGCATTTGTCACCTCGTTGCAACTTGGGGGGAACTACGAGGATGCGAGGCTAATTACTTTAATTGGTTATTGCTGTCCCGCTTTGCAGTGCCATTGAAATTGAAATTGCAACTTTAGAAAGGTACACTGAAAGAAATTTGTTCAGGAGCTATTTATGGGAGATTTTCCAAGGGTTTTATATACTTTTTAAGAGGTACCAGGCCAGGCAAAAGTATAGAAAAGAAGGCTAGCCTATTATTATAGTTAAACTTAAGCTTTAAACCCATTAAATTGTTTTCTTGTATTTTTTTACAAAAAATCTATTATAAAATATCCTAAAAACCTAGGCAATATCTATTTCTTAACAAAAATATTATATAAATAAGGGATGAGTGTGAGTTGGCAATCAGCTTGAACAGCACGAACCGATTTTCGTAGAGAAAAGTTTGCCTTGGAAAATCTAATAATGCCTGCAGAATGCCAACTACTTAAAAAGTGCACGACAAACGCATAAAAACAATAAATTGCACAAAAAAGGAGGGGGGAGGGGGGAAAACCCCCCCTCTCACAATTTGAGTTAAATAAAATGCAACAGAGAACGAGGCGAAGGACAACCGAAGGCACCGCAGAGGGCAGCTATAATAAAGAAGTTTTCTCGGTCTGCCCTTAAAATCGACCCCCCTGCTTTCTCCCCTACTTGCTACTTATTGCACAAAACACAATTTGACAGCTGCACTCGAAGGGAAAGCGGAAGGAAAGCGTGGAAAAATAATAAAAAGAAGCAGCAGCAGCGATTGCAGGAAAAGCAGAAATTGCGGCATCGCATTAACTGAAATCGATGCAAGACAGCCGCTTCAATGATTTCCAACTACAGCAAAAACAAAACAAGAAACAAAAATGCAACAAAAAATTAAAAAAGGAAAAACTAAAAAGGAAAATGCACTGAAAAACTTAAGTTTGCCATAGAAAAGATTAACAAAACATGTGTCAACTTGAAAAGAACCCAAAACCGTTCAAAGATATTTATAAACAAGGCCAAACCTTAAATTAAACCAAAAACCTATCCCAATCGAAGAACCCTTCTGCCAAACAGCTCCCCTGACCCATCTTTATCTCTCATATAATCTGGAATTTGTTCACCTTTCACCATCGATTTTTTGTATCCCTCTAACCTTGAGATAGTATTTGTATTCCCAAATGTTTCAACTCTTAAAGTTGTCCCCTCATAAAAATATTTAATATTATTTTATGGAAAGGGAGAGAGAGGAAGGCTACAGCTGCTGTTGGTTCAGCTCATCTTTTAAATAAATCACTTACTGGGCAGACAGTTGGGGCAAAAATGTAGCAAGGCAAGTCCTTTAAGGATTGCAGTGCAGCTCCATTTGTTCTCTTTCTCTCTCTCTCTCTCTCTCTCTCTGGTTGGTCCAGGCTGGGGGGAATTTTCAAGACAACTGCAAGGCGGAAATAACTTAACTCAATTACGCTTAATTATTTCCTACTTCGAAAGGAATCTGTCTGTCTGTTCGTTCGTTTGTTGTCCTTTTTGGCGTGTCCTCTGTGCCTTTTCCTTACAGACAATAAAACTTTCGTTTCCGTTTAGTTTTTCGTATGTTACAAGCTATATTCCACCAACAAAAAGAAAAAAAAAATATATATATAAGAGAAAAAGAAAGGTCCTTACACATGTGACCCCGTTGGGTAAGCGGC
Source organism: Drosophila truncata (assembly GCA_008042515.1). Lineage (NCBI taxonomy): Eukaryota > Metazoa > Arthropoda > Insecta > Diptera > Drosophilidae > Drosophila > Drosophila truncata. The sequence continues at coordinate 47,051 of VNJQ01002014.1, forward strand.
AAAGGAGGAAGGCGAGTCCTGTGGGGTAGGTGTCGAGAGGAAAGCCCACTTCTGATGATTATTATTCACTTGGGCATTTTTACGAGCTGCCTTAGACAAAAAGTTCGCCTCGACGAACTATGCCAAATGTCTAGGGGGGATTTTCCACCCCTCTTGGAATTTTCCTTTTTCCTTTGGCAACCTTTTTTCAATTCTAGAGTTGTTTTTTATGCACCCTGGATAGAGTTTTTAGTGTTAAAAATGGGTTTTTAATTAGTTAATAATTTTAAATATTAAATTATAAGTTGTTTTGTTATTTTATGAATTATTAATTACTCTGAAATAAGACTTTAGCTCTTTTTAATTATTCTTTTAATCAAATAGGGTTTAGGGTTTCCAAATATATTACCCAATATTTATTTATATTTTATTTAATAAATTTTAATACATTTCCTAGGGTATTGAGAAGGTTCATCATAATTTCGAAAACATTCTCTTTATGTTCAACTCTAAAAATCCAACGACGTCTGTGTATTTTTATGAGCACAGCTGCTGCTTCTTCTTCCATGGATATGGATATGGGCCTTTCCTTACATCCTTGGCTCCCAGAGTCCCCCCTTGAACCTCATGTTAACCCCTGTTTGCCCCCTTATTTTAGAGCCTTGAGAATTACAAATCAGACTGCCGCCGTCACTACCTATAAAAAGTGCTAATAAGTATGTGTGTTTTATTGTAGTCGACTTTATTGCCACGTTAGTTGTCCTGATGTCCTTACGAGCATCGTCTCTCCCTCTTCTTATCGTTTCTTTATCCATTATCCTGCTTCCTGCTTGGTAGCTGCTTTTGCCTGAGCTTATTTGGAATGGAATGTGTGATATATGAATGCGGGGAAATACTATCAGGAGAATTGTCAAAGGTCAAAGGTGAAAAGGTAATAAATTCAAGTGCTTAGTAATTGGAATAATATCCAAACGGAAGTATAACTTGGAAAATTAGAGGAAAATGAAAATTTGAAACTGTTTATTAATTGTTTTATTTGTTCATTTACACATTAATTTTTATTATTTTATTTATTTTACACCAATTTTTAAATAAACAGAACTAAAACAAACCTTTGTAATTAAAATATTTTGTTTAAGCCCCAAAAATACAACCACAGAGATCTTGAAAATTACAGGACCTCCGAGAGAAAGAGAGAGACCACTTCCTGGGGGAACTCATGCAACTCCCTGAAAGTTATGCATCCCAGGGAAGGTTTAAATATCAAAGGAAAGCAAATGATAATTTCCTCCAATAAAGTTCTGGCCAGGAAAAGTTTGCTTAGACAACAGGGGGAAACGGAAAGCGGCGGAGGCAGCGGCGGGCCAAAGGTTATGGCCATGGCTAAAAGACAACAAGCGCTCAACAAGAAGAGCCTGTGTACTCAACAACCAAGCTAAGGACGATGACGATGATGATGATAATATTTATAGGACTCCTCAAGGACACACACACACAGGATTGCTCAAGTGGTTGGCTGATGCGGGGGCACTTATGAGCCACAAAAATTACCCTGGTGGCTAGTTCGTATTTTTCACAACTTGGCCACAATTTGTGCTTTAATTTGGCCGCCGCAGCCAAAGAAAGAGTCAAACTTTTTACAATAACAATGGCCCCAGGGAGTGTGGGAGAGGAGAATGGTTGCTCTATGTTGGATGGGGAAAATGGGGAAAATATGCCCCAAGGATTTCAGGGATTTCGCCACAAGTTCCTCAGTTGCCACAAATATTGCCGCTCATCATTTTTATTTGTTTGCCTTCGCCCACCACTCAGGGGTATTTTTATTTATTTTGATTTTTTTTCTCCACTTCCAAAAAAGAGAGCGAAAAAAAAGTTTGTTTACCTACAAAATTGAAGTGTGAAATAAGCAAAGTTGAATTATTCCTGGCGGACATGATAAACTGTTGGCCGCAGGGCGCAAAAAAAAAAAAAACAAAAAAAGAAAAGGGAGTGTGAACCGACTTTGAGGACCACTCAACATTTTATTTGTGTCAATTTGTGAGCCCCGACTTTGGGTTAATGCCGCCAGTTTGACTTTGACCTGTCAAGTGGAAGCAAATGAAATGGAATTTCCTTTTTTATTTTGTTGTTGTTGTTGTTGCTGTAAATGTGAAGAGGATCCTAGTGCGTATTTTTTATTTTGTGTTAACTTGGGACTTTTGTGTTTTAATTAGCATAAAAATACATTTGAATAAAGCATTTTCAATGACTGAATGTATGAATTGTGTTTACGTTTCAGAATTGATATTAAAAATTAGAAATAGATAATGTAATATATTTATTATTTAATATTTTTTCATCTATGTTTATTTTTTTCCAGTTAATGTTTGTATAATTTAAGGTAGATAATATATATTTAAAAATTACTAAAGATTAGTAACTTTTAAGCTTGCCAAAGTATTTTTAATTATTTAATTCCTCTATAAACACCTTTGCATTTAAAAGAATTATATTGTTTAATAACTTCTTTTGTATATTATTAACTGTATTGCTTAATTTTTGTATACCTTAAAATATTCTTCGAAAATGAGATCCAAGCAGAAGAGAAATTCCCACTTCAGTGGCCAGCTTTTCTTTTCACACACATTGGCCCATCCTCCTTGTTGCGTTGGCGAAAAGTTCTCCACGAGCTGGCAAACTTTTCTTATCTTTTTTTTCTTTTTTTCTCCCACATAGCAGATAATTTGATTTGGGGGCATTAATTGCACAAAAAGTCGATTTTAATTAGGTGAGCAGGAGCGGTATGGGACTTAATCGAAAGTGGGGCCAGCTAATAAAATCAGCAGCAGGGAGGAGGATGTGGCCTGGGGATAGGGATGGGGAACTCATGCTGAAGCGGATGCGGATGTGGCAGTCGTGTCGTCATGTCATCAGGCCATAATTAATGGCAGCGACATGTTCAAAGTGGCAGTCACGATTTAGCTAATTCTTTTATCGATATATGTCGATAAGACGTGTTTGAGCTTTTCGATTGGACAACAGCTGTCTGTCGGAAATGGGAAATGGCCTTAAGGACAGCGAGGCAATGGGGGGTGGAAGGGAAAAACGTCTGTAAAAGCTCCCATGAAAGGAAATCTTCACGCAATTATCATAGACACTCTTGGGCAGTTCATTAGGCTCCACACAGTACATGTACATGTGGATTGGAGGTCGAAAATTACACGATTTTTATGTTTCTCGTACCCTGTAAGTGTTGGGTATATTATATAGAGAGTATTAAAAATCAACTAAGAAGCAATTATATAATTTTAATAATAAAAGAAATGAGGAAATGGTTTACAAATATTTTAAAATTATAAATAATAAATATAAATATAAAATCGTATTTATAAATATTAAATAAATTAATTATTTACAAAACAGAAATGGTTTGGAATATATTTATATATTCTGTAAGTCTAGAAATGAATTTGGATAATTTTGTAGGTGTTTTTATTGCATTGGAACACAATTATAATAAATACTACATTAATAATATTTAATTTATATTCTTTTTAAAGTTAAAATCCTTAAACCTTAAGCTCTATTAATTAAAATAAGAATCTTTTCATTCGATCACCTAAAATTCCTCCATTGTTCTATTGTTGTTCAAGCAAAAAATAATTATTTTAGGCCAATTTGCAGTAAAAATGAAATTCTTTCGTAAACGTTTTTATTAGCTCTAACTAAATCCAATTAGCCTGGCCAACAGGATCAAAGACAGGGATTTTTCCTTGGGGTGGTATGGGGGGGGTGGTTTTACCGAAATAAGGGGGAAATTTGGAAGTGGAAAGTGCAGCGCGATGGCGTCGGCTGTTGCTAATGCCTTGTGGAATTTCTTATGACAAAACTTTCCCAAAAAAAAAATAAAAAAAAAATGTAGAGAACGAGAGATATTCCGTGAAAATTAATTAATGTAAAATGTGCAACTAATTAGCCATCAGATCTGTTCTCCTTCGCTTCAAATAAACCACTGAGCTAGTTTTTGTGCCCTTGTGGGTCTTTGTAGTAATTTTTTATACTGTGTTCCCTATAAATTTAAGTTCTTAAAGAATAATTTTAGGTTTAATATTGCTCAAGTAATCTGAGAGGTTTTATATATTTTATGAATATAAAATTAAATACATTTTATTCAAATAACCAACTGTATAGCCTTCTTTTGTAAGACTTTAAATACTCAGCAACCACCGCACTTAACCCCAAAATCGGGCCGAGAGCGAAGCAGGGCTAAGCTGGCGATTAAACAACAATTGGCTGACAGTTATTTACACAAGTAGCTGGCATTGCAGCAGCATCGCTGCATTGTGCATTGTATATTGATCACCAAGGCTCAGGCTCAGGCTCAATGCAGTCTGCGGCTTAATATAGAAGGAGACAGAGTCAGAGTCAGAGGGAATATTGGCGCACCGCCGCCATCTATTGTCTGCCATAGAAAAACCGGAGGGAAGGGGGTTCGATTAAAACACAACAATTTTCTGATTTCTTATGCAACCGAAAAGGGGGGCAAACTACAGAGAGAGAGTGAGAGAAGAGAGCTCACGACAATCGACGCCGTCAAACCTTATCCACAGCGTAAACACAGACGAAAAACTGCTAAATCATTGCAATACAAAACCAACAAAGGCCGCTGTCGATAGTACCTTCCCCTCCGATCCCTCAGGTCCCTGCTTAACCTCGTGGAAAGCCCAGCATTTTCCGCGCCCTTTTCCACAGCGAATAACTCACTGCTTATGCTGGTGTGACACGAGTTATATTATTAACAGTGATAATAAATAAAAAATACTAAATAAAAATACTACATAATAAAATAAAAAATACTAAATAAGGAAAAACAAAACTGAAAAATTTTCTTTTAATTTTTTAATAATTTTAATAAATAAACTTAAACAACTTAAAGAAACTCTGCAAAATAAAATCTAAATCCATTTATAAGCAGTTTATAACATTTGTTTTTATATATTTTATTAATCTCCTTTTAATATTTTATGCAGTGTCATACAGGCATAATGCTACGCTGTCACTGACTACACCCCTCCTCTGCTGCACTTCCCCCCATACCGTACGCCACTGGAGTTTATTCTCCGGCTCATTCTTCTTGCCGCTGCGCAAATATTGAAAATACAATCCGTCTATGCGGAATATTGATATGCCGTGCCGTCTATATCTATCTATATATCCATATCCATATCCAAGCCGCGGCTGGGGAGGGTCTGCGACTTGCGGCTGCCACACACACACACAGGAGCACAGAGTGCTTTTAACGCTGTCTGCTCAATGATTTATTGATGGGGCCAAAACGTATGCGCATTTAGCAGTTGCAACAAAGCACCAAAAAAGATCTTAAAGTTCTCTGAAAAATTCGCAAAAAAAAAAGGTTATAAAGAAAGGGAATTGGAGGGAAATCAACTCAGGCTTTCATTGGTAATTACAATTAAAATGGCAGGCGAAACAATTCCAAATTGACCCCAAACGAGAAAAGGGGAGAAAAACAAACATAACTTTGACCAAACACAAAAGGGGATAATAAGAGAAAATAAACTAAAGACGAAGAAGTGAATACCCTTCTGAAAAAGGCCTTAAAATATATAAGAAGAAATTATTATAATAATATATAATATGTATAATTATAATATAATAACTTAATCCTATTTAATGGCCCTATAAAAGAGGGTTTTTTGATCCAGAATTAGTTTAAACATAGGAACAAGGTGTTTAAAATATATTAAAATATAAAACAATCTTTTATAGTATTCAATTGAAATAATTGGGTATTTTATTTTATTATTATTATTACAAATTTCGTATTATTATATTATTTATCCATGAAAATAACTCAAGAAATATTATATATAATAATTAGATATTAGTATGAAGTTGTTTTCCTCTTAAGAAATTCCCTTTTTGTAAATTAATTTGCAACTATAATTTCTAAATTTAAAATTTAGTTGCCGATACCCAATACCCTCTCTCTTCATAAACATCCAAACAAACGACATTGAAACAAACTAAACAAAATTATGGTGAACCCCAACCAAAGTCCCAACACTTGGACTGTAAGAAGACAATTCAATTCATTAGTAAAGTGCATTTTCTTGTATGAAGTGAGCAGTCTTTGGTTGTGTTCTGTTTTTGTATATATACATATATATATATTTATTTTTTTCCTAACAACTCCCGACGCTTTTATATATGAGTCATGCACACGCATTTGCAGAACAACTCTCTCGGAAAATGACGATTTTTAGCCATTTTCCTCTAACCATATACGGTTACCCATTCCGGACACTTGAACACCAAGCTAACCAATAAATAACAGTCACAATTTTCAACCAGAAAATGTTGCTAAATAAAAATACTTACAAATGGTGAGAATACTAAAAGAACTTATATATTACAAGTTACAAGTATTTCCTTAAGAAAAAATATTTTAATATCCTAAAGAAATATAGAAATAAATAGAAATAAATATGATGCCTTTAATTAATTATTTTCCAGGGTATCCTTAAAAAAAACCATGAAACCAGGGCCTGAAAGGCCTCGTGTGCAGCAAAAGTAATAAAATCGTGCTTAAAAATCATTTATTGAATTCGTGACAAAAATACTTGGGAAAAAATCAGGAGGAGAGGCGCAGCTATATTTTCCCACCCAAGAAAACAAACATGAAAAACGTTAAAGAAAAAAACTAGAAAAGGAAAAGCAACAAAGGAAAGCAGCCCCGAAATGTTGGACTGCGACTGCGACTGTCAAAGATGCTGTGACTGTGCAAGGACAATATTTGCCTGCGTCAGGACTCTCAGCCCTTTGCTATCTGTCTATTCCCCTGCCCCCCTGCAGCCCCCCTACTCTCCTGCAGCCCTGCCAAGGCCAAATTGAAAAGGTCCGCAAACAAAGCGGAATAAGAAGAAGAATGAGCCATAGAAACAAGATAGCGCTGGTCCAAGGAGCAGGCGAGGACGAAGGATAAGAAACGGCAGCAGGACAGCAGCAAATGCAGATGCATTTTGGGTGCAAATATTAAAATGTCAAAGAAAACCTCCAGAAAAATGCTAAAAAAATAATTTTATATGTTAAAGAAAATAATATTTATTGAATTTATAAAAAGTATTAAGAAAACTATAAAGAATTCATTAATTAATTAAATATTTGCGAAAATCATCTAAAAAATCATCTAAAATTCCGGTTTGATGAATAAAATTAAATGCAGAAAGCCAGGGAAGCGATGAAAAAGGGGGATTATAGTAAGGAAAAACACACAACTGGGAAAACTGCGGGAAGAGAGAGAATCCTAAATGGACAAGGACCACGCACTTGGCTGCCCGATAAGTTGGCGCGCACCTCTGTTCTCCCCCCCCCCCCCCCCC